>QNGE01010330.1:0-10476 GCA_008508345.1 Paragonimus westermani
TATAAAACAACCAATAAAAACTCAATAAACCGAGATTTGCTTGGTGTCACGGAGACTGACTTTTGCTTTCGTTCCGGAAGGTGGCGATTTTCAACATAGGGTATTTTCATTTTACCGCAGGGTTTCTGATAGTCGGATTAGGTGGAAATTCTGTCCAGTGTATCGAATAGATTTGTCGAGCTTGCGCTTGACACAGTTGCGACAGCCCCAGGTAGACTGTTTCAGCCTGAACACACGCAGATGTCAAAAGAGTGTCATTTGTAGATTAAATGGCCGATCTGATATTGTAACTGCAGTACTTTGGACCCGAGTTGAGGATTTTGGCTATGCATGAATATTTTTTAAAGATGAGTCGGGAATGAGGATAGACCTTATGTACTAGAATCAAGTGCCCTTCGGTATGTCGCTTGTGCACTGAGACCTGGTCTAATTCAAGCAAACTATCTGGTAAGGTAGACAACGTAGTGTCGCTGTACGTTGTAAATTCCCGATAAATAAGGGAAGAAAAGCTTGGGTCAATATTTCAAGATGTGAGTGTCTGAGTGTAACCGTTCAGTTTTGTGAATTAACTTAGTACTAAACTAGTTCTGTCGGTCAGTGATACACTGATGGGAGACAGACTAAGATCAGTTCAGACAATCAGTCCCAAGTCATGATCGCAAGTGGTGGTGGTGCTCAGTAAGTCAAATCCCAAAACACACTCCATGCACCAAGAATGACGGAGGTACGTCACTTGATATTCAGCCGCGTTAACCGGGAGCCGGTTGTCTGTGGTCCACTGGTGTAACATGTTCAAACCACTCTGTCGCTGCTCACTTCCCGTCACATCGCACACCATACGCCAAATTTCAGCGCTATCAACAACCGTCACGTGACGAGCTGCGCATTTTGGAACACAAATCGAGTAAACATTAGAGGTTATAGTGTGCACTTTTGTTACAACCCACTGGACACGCAGTGCCAATCTGGAAATGTACTACCGTTCAATCTGACATGAAAACGGCCATCATGATAGTAGTCGGTGAGTCACACGAACAGTGGATTTCCAATACGACAGTCACGAAGCCTCATGCAGAGTGGTATGTAGTCTACCCGGTCGGACATCTTAGAGAATTCGAGGAAAAATTCACCAACTATTTGTCCTCACCAGCCGTCTATGCTCAGTTCCCTCGGAAAGCAAGTAGACTGGCGATACACAACAATCCGTTTTCGGAATATCCATTTTTGTTCTCCGACAAACGGTGTAACTCGACTGACATGCTCACGCAACTGGTAGTCACTCAAGCTCTCCGTGATCATTGGGGAAACTGACAGTAACGCAATCAGCTTGTAGTTAGCTGGCTTGGTGTGAACACCCCCTTTTGCAAATGGGTGTCACTGTGTGCATGTTTCCAGTCTTGGAAAGACTACGCTCTAGTATGAATCGGTTACCATGACCACAGGAGGGCCTTCAGTCCTAGATAGGAGAAGAGATTAGGACCTTGGGACATAGTCTCACAAGGCATTCATAGGTTTCGGAGCAACACGTGTCTCTTGAGACTGTTATGACCACAAAAGACGCTTGGCCTGAAAACCTGCTTACTGCTAGATTCCCATTACAACGCTTGTGTGAACACACCACCACAAACGTGAACACCATTTTTCACGCCGACCTGTATCCATGTTTTTGACACTCCGTTTGGTACCATACCCCACACAGTACATGCGCACATTTCCAATAATCGCTTCTGGCTCCCGATCTGTTTGATGCCGGGGTCTACCCACTACTCTGTACGCGTTCAACGTATACCACACCACTCACGAGCGAGGGTGCGCGTGGCACTTTGCTAGCGGTTTTTCAAATGACACCCACAGTATTTTTGCTATGTGGATGTGTATATAAATGTTGGATAGATATGAGCGTTGTCTGTGGAGTTTGTGGCGAACACACTCGGAAGCTGACTGCCAACAGCGCTATCCACTACTCTAGTTGACACAGTCACTCCCATCTCAGTAGCACAAGTGAGAGAATGTAGGACGAAGTCTTGGTGATTGAAGCAACACAGATTTAGATTGGCACTAAACTCGCTGGTCAGAACTAGCCGATTCTGACGCGTGTTGACTCTCATGGCTGTTCCTTCCGTGTTACGGACCACGCAATACTTACCGTATGCTTTTCAGTTCCCTTCGACTGATTTGTTTCGTGTTGATCTCTCCACTGTCAATGTGTCTTGTACAGCGTCGACGTGGAATTTTGGAACCTGATCGTCTAGATTGTCTGATGAGAACACACCTGTCAATGACCTTATTAACAGCGTTCACATTAAACTGTCCAGTGGTGATCAAGCGACGTATGTGGCGATGCATCGGACGTATATATCGTTAAGCTTTATGTCCAGGGCTATGCAGTTCGTTTTATAAAATCTCCCTTCAAATTTTAGAGTTGAGCATAGCAAATCCACTCCATCGAGTAGTTGAATGTTTGGGCCTTGTTTTCCTTGCTGCTATGACGGGGTATGAATTTGGAATTCATTAAGCTCATTTTTTACGGATTAGAACAAAGGTTAACTTCGAAAGTTTCTGAGAAACTCCAACTCATCAACGCTGACATTTTCGTTCAAGTGACTATCCTGCAACTCGAATGCAGATGGTTCATGTTTGTCTCGAACCTCTCCGGTGCCTTTATACGCCACTGGGTTATTGATACCACCCTTGAGTCTGGTCAGTAAGGGCTGTGCAGAGATAACCCTGATGATGACATTAGTGAATTGGCAGTCATTGACCACCTAGGAAGACGACGGTCGATGGGTCACACCGGTTTGTGAACGGAAGGACGGTCACAATGCATAATGCGTTGTGCTATTCCACGGCAGCTCGTGGGAACCGGGCCATGTAACGCAGATATCTTAAACCGGCTTTCGATATAAGGTGCTACGCTGTTCCATTTTGTACAATGTGGACAGTGGCTGTTTACAATCGTACCCGGTACATTACTTTCCTCGTCTTTAACAACTGTTATGCATCAAGTTGCCAGTGCACTAACATTGGACAAGAGCAAGGTTACGGGCGCACTGATATGTCATGAAGACTGAATCATGCAAACAGGTCAGCCGCACAAACACACACGTCTGCGTGCGTACACTTGACAAGGCACAATACTTATCGAATGGGGGAGAGTTAACATTAATGACAAACTGTAGTACCACTCACTGATGGTTGAAATGCAGGTGGGACAACGATACAACAGTTTTACCAGTCCATGTCTCGCGATCGAATTCAACAAAAGAAGTGAGAGCAAAAGAAGGAACGCTGCTGTATATTGACAGGTTGATAACAAACCATAAGGCGTAAATCATTGACTTCTGTATTTTGTATGGATGCGTTTGCATAGAACAAACTCACAGGAAGAAGCCTATAATGAATTTGATTCTGAATGAAAACATGTACGATGTTCACTTTATTGGCAACATCGTAAAGATGTGGTTCTGAGCAATGAACAGTCGTGGTTTATGGAGGTCGCTCCAACAGGGACATCTTGATAGTTTAGAACCAGTTCGACGAGGCTGTGGAAACGCAGTCAACTTGGAAAGAGTTCATGATGATCCTAGTGAATAAACTGGGGAACAATATTGATAGATCTCGTAAAAATTCCCAGCGTAGTCATGAAAAACAATGTGTAGCGAACAACCTCGTTTTCAGTGACTCACCGTCAGACTAAATAAATCACACATTTCACGGGAAAATAGTTAGGGCAGTAAACGGAGGACGTGTGGTTAATGAGGTCAATCAGTTCACTGCCACACTGCAATCAAGTACACACTTGAACAATGGGTCTTGACAGGCTAACCGGGCGGGGGGTTGGCCATGGCAAATCCAGAGCCTGAACAAAACGTTTCTGGGCGCACAGGGGTGGGTTATACAATGGGATCACAATAGCCTCAGCTGTAGACAGAATCCTACTCCTCACCGCTCTCCACCGGATGGCCTTAACTCGGTAGATTGGACGAAATGCGTCCTTTACGTTGACAGTGTGATTTGAATCCACCAGGTGTGATAGTATGGCGCTGCACTGTTGAGCCAAGCCGGATGGTGTTCCCGGATCCGTTCCGATAAGCGTCTAGTCGTGAGGCCAACATAACTGGTCCCACAGGAACAAGTAAATGAATATACACAAAACGAGGCTGCAGAAATAGGCATTTTATCTTGTAGGCGTGGGCACAAAACCGGATTGGACGTAAAGTGGACTCGTAAGTTAGCGGCGTAGAATGTTCTGTTGACTGCGCTTGTGAGCCTACGTGTAATAGTTTCGGCTAAAGTATCGCCTTTGAATGGTAATCCGATATAAACAGCTTTCTTTTCTACCGAGTAGAGCTGGTCTTTTACCCTCCGCTGTTGATAGACAGATACTGATAGACACTGGGAATTCCAAAATAAAATAACTTAACAACAGCGGATGCTCTGAAACGAATCTATTGTCGTACACGTAGATGGCGTAACGTGGCCGAATATGCATGCAAAGAAATATATAGTTTGTCCCGGTAATATGCATATTTGGAAGTTCAGCTGGAATACTAAATATAGAACGGTATGCGAAACGTGCACGTAAGATTGGAAGAGAATGAACCTGTAGCGGCCCAGTGAAACGGATTTATTTTTGGATCTCGATGGTAATCGATATTCTTCCTCGGACATGTTTTAAACAGGTATTTGGTAGGGCCATTCTCTCGACAACTAGTGAGTATGTGTAGAAACAGTTGGCAACTGCTCGCCTCAAGTTAACACTTGATCTTGTGATTAGGATGATAACTATTTGTAAGTTACAATTGACTGAATATTACAGTGTTATCGACGCAACGGTTGCCGCATGGATAGTTTCTGCTATGTGCACCTAAGTTTTGCCCACGCGGCTGAGACCTAACAGATTACTTGTAGCTAGTCCAACTGATTAGTGATTGGAGTAGTTCAAAAAATGAATGCTGCAAAATAACAGAATTCGTCTGAAAGTATCAACAAAGACAGATAACGTGATATGACACGACTAGACAAAGTCCTAAAACTGGGTAACGGTTTCTTGTACCGAAGTAATAATGGGCAGTAACTAAAGGTCCGCAAAGCACACATTTTATTAGGAAGATATGCAAATGTTTAAACTCTAGGTCGATTCAAAACAATGTTTAGCATAGCAGATTTTAAATTTCCGTCCTAACACTTGGATGGAGTGGTCAGGTTTGTACACCGTACAGTTTCGGTAGGTTAGGCTGACTAGGAATTCAGTCATTCCAGGTAGAAACATGTCACATAGACCAAAGGGCGGTATTTAGACAAAAAGCAGTCAGACTCAAAGGGGTGTATGTCAAATCACTGGCTGCATAAGAACGTTTAGGTGGTAAGACAATCTTATAAGCTGAGCAAGGAGGAGAGACGTTAGGAAGGGTACTTTCGAACAAAAGAGCAGTTGGATGGATCACGGTTGACCGCCGCCACTAGCTCATCACTTAGTACGGTCAAAGATCTTTCGATGTGATTTAAAAAAGTGCCGTAGCATTTAACATATGCATTGCGTGCAGCAGTAGCCAGATTCAGACATCAACATTTTATTCAATGCGTCCTCGGGATACGTAAGGCTCTTACTGCCTAGTGAGTGGGACTCATGAGCCACTGGCTCTGAGTGAATTCCCTCAAGAAAACCCTTTTTCCGGTTTCCTATTAGAACAGATTTTCAACTAAGAAACCGAATGGGGGGTCCCTCAAATCAACTCCAATTTGCGACATAAACCAGTATGCGGGTGATTTGTCCTTTCCGGAGTGTGTAATTGTGTGACCGTAAAGGTGAGTTGCTGAAGGCTGCAGTAAATCAGCTGCATTATGGGTAAACCATACTGATCACAGTTCGCGGGCTAGCAGTCCGTAACGTGCCGTAGACATATGTCTACATGGGGACTCGGAGGTGATGGTACAGAACGCTTATCACAGTGAGATTTAATTGTGAAGATGGATAGTTGCATGTAGGAACGCCAGAGGAACAACGGCCAGCAGGTGCTGAATGAGTGGTGGAAACACGTGTACAACGTGGTACTGGGTTCAGGTCAGTTAGATAAAAACCTTTGGAAGCTGCTGTAACGAGTCGCTACGTTCCGATTTGATGCTTTCCTTTAGTCTGCCAAGCACTGGGAACGTCTCTGCCACCTCATGTGCATTCATCCGCCAGTCTGTCCACAAGCACTTCCCTGATCAGCTGACAGGCACCGTATTCTTCTTTACATTAACTGAAATGGCGACTTCTTCGTTTTGGTTTGTGATGAAAGCGGTGGGTCAACTAAATCAATAGTAGCATTGCTTTCAAGTTTCTTTTGCCGCCAACCCCTTTATGATTGTGTGAATATTTTTCACCGTCAGTGGGGTTGACTAGGAGTGGTGAAGTGTTGCGTGAACCTTCATGAGCCTTACTTGTTCCAAGCAGGGATCTTGACTCCTGAATACGCTACATGATGTTAGACGGTCCGCAGAAATCCGTTCCATCACAGTTTCGTAAAAAATGGTTGCACGCTGATCCGGTATGGAGGTGTCCCCGATCCACCTTGTGAAATGCGTCATCATGACGACGATATACTGGTTTCCGTAAGTTGCTGGTGGCAAGAGGTATAAGACGTCCACCGACCATGTTTTCGCAATCTCGCTTACTGGGGTTGGCTGGATGGGTCGCTGATTTGACTGCATAAAGCCATTCAGTAGTTGACATTGTTGGCACGTCAGTATGTAATTGTTGAAACCATCACTCGTTCAAAGCAGTAAGTTGGGTGCTATTTTGTGAGTTAGGTGACAAGATTCCGTCATATATGTCACTCTCAACTCCGTCGGTATCACCGGCACGCTTAGTCCATTCCGCATTTGGGGAATTAAAATTCCGATACTGTTTAACACTGAAAATGTGTTCATTTTCCTGACACCTTTTGTTTTCCAAAGGTTGTCTTCCCGTTAAGAATTGATCAGTTGTGTACCCGATCGCCGCAACTGCATTTATTACTGCTTATGTCCCCCAGGATTGTGCTATAGTTCAATACCGTCAACTCCGCTGGCGTATTGGTGGAATTCATCCGTGTGTTGCGTTCCGGATAGTACATCAGGAGCATAGTTTTCTGTTTCATACACACGGTGACATGTGAATTCGTACTGCCACAGTCGTTAGGCTTAAGAGGCAGACTTTCTCAAGGAGGCTCTTCGTTGAGTTAAGCCATTCCAAGGACCTGTGGTCATTCTCCACATAGAAATTTCTGTCTAGCAAGTATGGTCACCATCTTTCTAAAACCCACATTGACGCTAACACTCTCTCCCTCTTGTTGAATGCTTTCGTTCGGTCAACGTGAATAGTCGACCAACATTTTCAACAATAACACCCTCCTGTTTTGGCAGGAATTTGATCCAAAATTCATTAGAATCATTTGCGGCAGGATGCCTCTGTTCAGCCACTAGCACTTTCAGGGTCAATTGTCCCTTTCTCGTCAGTTGTTGGTTCTTGACGAAAGCTTGAGTAGCTCTTTCTGATCAGTAGAATGAGTAATTCATTGAAATTTCGCAAAATGGACTCACTAGGTCATGCACAGTAAGTTACAGAGATATGGTCCCGGTAACAAAATCCAGAGTCCAACACAGCTTTTTCAGCGATTAATACACGGTTTCAAGGTCGAAAACTGAAACCATCCGGTTCCAGTCAGTTTATCTATTTCAATATCCAACAAGCGTCCGCTGATCTGAAAGACAATAACTGGAAACAAGGTGTGGCACCGCTCTTAAGGATTACAGACAGTGCTATCAACAGATTAGGATTACTACTTTGACAAGATTTCCATGAAATGGGAATCTAATAGCGCTATATAATGTTCCTTAGAGGAGGAGCCAACGAATTCAGAAGGAAGGTAGTTCTAGTGATCGACAACCCCGTAAGAAAAGAGGTGACGTCTGAGCAATGTCAAAAGACGGGGCTTCTAAATCTCCTTGTCATGACCACTTCGCTGGCTGTCAGCCACCGAGATAAAGAACTGCTCGATAAGTCTTACACTAAGAAAGTTTGTGAGAATTAATTCATTGCATAGTCGTCGAAATCCAAGTGGGTACAAATGGAGAATTTCAAGTCGCAACTCATAAGCTACGTGCCAAAGGTCAGTGACCAACCTGGTAGTCATGCGCTGAACACCTTTAACAACGAGTATATCCTTCTTCAAGCCAATATACACGACTTGATTGGTGTACTAAAGCAACGGTCTTATGTAGACCCCGTGAAGTGTTTGAAGCGCTTTCTTTTCCAGACGATGTAAGGTCTATTTTGTCATTCCAAAAGTTGCAAACCCCTTTTCAACATATACCGCGTGATAATACAAGACGCTTGGATTATTATTTATATCGATTTTCTTGATGTCTGCTGTGCTGAGTGCACTGTGAAGCACAAAGACGTTACCGGAATCCCCATCGAGTGACATGTGTACACAGTTGTTACCGTTTGGAAGGCTCCATTCGTCTGATCACCGCTTAAGCGCGTCGAGATCTATCTACAGTGCACTGGAATCACCAGCATTCTGGATTTTTAGGCCGTCGGCGTAGAGAAGAGCTTTGGTGGAAACGTCGTGTGGAAAGTGTTTGGTGTAACTAAGACACAGAATAGGCTCGAACACTGACACCTGAGAAACCCCTGCAGAGATCTGAGAGGGCGATAAGCGGTCTGACATAGTTTTTGTACAGTGAGTGTGCCCAGTTTAGTCGTGAGAAAAAAACGTGTAGTAAACAAGCTTGTTTGCTACGCGTTTTTTCTCACGATCTAGTTTTAATGGTGAAAGTTCTGCTATCTAGATAGGATGTAAATCAACGAAGAGCCCCTCCTTGGATGCCACAAGCTTCTAGCTTACGCCTTAGTGAACCGTGTGGGAAACGACCGAATATCTTAGCTGAGTCGATGAAAAGAACGTCTGAACTGGAGCCATTGTCCTCTGCCACCGCCAGACTATCCATGAAGATTGACGTATTTGTCAAGCATGACCGATTAGGAAAGAACTCGTGCCGCGTTGAAGAAAAAAGACTGTTCCCTAGAAAGTGTTTGAAGATGGCGCGTTTTAGCAAGGGCTCCAGACTCTTGCATGGTACACTGGTAAGGCTGACTGACCTGCAGGTATTAAGTGCCAGTCGCCCGCCTTGGAAATTGGCGTGACAGTAGCTTCTTTTCATGGACTAGAGAGAACACCAGCCTGAAATGTCTGGTTGAACAACTTATAATGGGGTTCCCGCAGACTATCAGCTGCTTTAGTAATCCTAGAGTATATCTTGTCGGGTCCCATCGCACTGTGTGAATTAACCTTGAGACAAATATCAAACATTTGATGCATGAAAGTCAACAGCAAGGAGCGGCTGCCCAGAGCTTCACAGAAGTAGAGTGGGGTGCAAGTTTGACGGTGTAACGTTCTCTATACCGCCGAATGGCGTTCCTAGTACACCTCGGCAGCTACATGGGGGACGGAAGAGCTGTCCCATTCTGGTAGTCGCAGAAAAAGAGCATGTTATTTCTCAACCGATGCGTATATTTAGTGGTCATGGCTAGGGTGTGTGTAGCACGTCTGAATGTTTAACTTTTTTCTAGTCCCACTAAAGCACAGATCGATGAACAGGCCTGTTAAACGAGTCGGGTGAGAGAACTGGCAAAGCACACCACTGAAACCACACTCCGATTAGCTGGCTGTGAGAGGGGGTGTTTATGCGAGCATTTGCAGTCCGGTCGCTCGGCCCCATCGACCCAGTGTAGTAGCCACTACGGCCCACGATCAGTTACACCTGGATGTTCAGACTTGCGTCTTAGCGCGTGAAAGGAACGCTGGGCTAGGGGTCAACATGCATCGATGAGCGCAAGTAGACGAGGTAAATGAACGATGTTTCCATAACGAAGTGTGCTACCATGACCAATTTCCACCACAGGCTGAATGCTGAGTGGCTACATTCCTGAACCAAACTGATTAACAAAGTACTTTGTGTTTCATCGAAAACCAACTTTGCAGACTTATAGTGTAGAGGACTGGTGGTGGTTTAGAACCGATTCTTTCATTTCACCGAAGGCAATTCGGGCTTGCAGGCCCTCGGGTGACTAGTTCGTTCCGTGTCTGTCTGTCTATCTACCTAGCTGTCTGTCTGTCTATCTATCTATCTGACTGCCTAACTGACTGACTGACTTCCGCGTGAGGCTCGGTTTGAACGAGTTATCGTGTTGGAACCAAAACGCACTTCTGAAACGCAACTGAGAGGACGACGTGACGGTAATCTGACACTTGAACAGTGCATTGAACTGGTTTTTAGTCATGCGGCCTGTATTGAAAATATGACAGACCATCGGCAAGCTAAATGCATGACATGCGAGTAGGCGATCGGTTACGCACAAATCAGTTCGAAGAGTGATGAAAAAGTTTGTTGTAACCGGCAGTGTTCACGACCTGCAAAGAAATGGTCGACCGCGCACGTCAACAA
>QNGE01010333.1:0-10473 GCA_008508345.1 Paragonimus westermani
GTGCATCACAGGTTTCATCGGCTAGTTTGTAAGTGTGTTGACCACTATACGACTGAGAATATGCAATTAGGATTACGTGTCCCGAAGAATATTCCCAAATGTCTAACCAACAACAAAACAGCGCTCCTCATTCTTCTATCACACTACATAGTAAAGAAACAGGACATACGATTCAAGTGGAGGAGGTCTTTCGTGAAGTTTATCGCCCTGCCAATAGGTGAACTTCACCTTTTGCTGGAATCGTTTGTGTACACTGCTAAAAATTCCTGTCTTAGAGGAAATAAGCAAACGATAGTCAACCTGTCACTGCCATAGTGTTAAGTGTAAGTAGTCATGAAACTATATCATTTAAGTGTTTAGTATCAATAGTTGAACATCTTCGTTAAGCTTTCCATACAAGTTTGCTTCTTTCTTTTGTGTTAAGCTTACTCACAGGCTACCTAATAGTTTTCGTTTAGTTCCGCTTACCTCACTGTTAGATCAATATCTGCTCCATTAGTAGTTCATTACTCGATCCGTTCAACACGTGATTCCCTTCTGTTTTTTCGATTCATCGCGACCCATTCGAACGTGACTAGTTCCGTATGCTGTTCTTGTTGCAGTGGATGGTCGACGCGTCCCCACAGAGTAAATCTCACATAATTCTACTTGCATATCCTACATTCATTCGGGGATGGCCGATTCAAATCACACAAATGTTTTTAAAAGAATGCGCACTGTATGAGGTTTCGATTTGGTTTAGGCGGCAGCTTAGATAAGAAAGTGAATGCCACTTGAAAAACCTCTTCGTGACCATGCGTTGAGCTGACATGGGTAAGTAGATTCCTTTACTAAACTCCGTTTGACAAGGCTGAATGGTCAAGGTAGATTGTGAGTTTATTAGCGAGCTGACCATCGCTAGAGGCCATTCTAAGTAGAGTTGAACGCTACATTGATGGTGTATCATTTTATCACCAGCGCTCAGTTGCAAGATGAGCTGAATGCTTGGACAATTTTAGGCAGGACTGACAAACCTTATGTGCAAAAGAGTGAAGAATGAACAGGATAGGGAGTGATAGAAAGCAAAACTTTTAATTGTGCAGTTGTGGGTGTTGTGAAGCCTTATCTTTTAAGAAAATCGCTTAATCAGTTGCGAAACTTCTTGCAAATGAATCAATTACTATCGTTACAAAACGATTTTGTTTTCAACGAACAGAACTGTTTTTGATAAATTCTCATTTGTGCTGGTGCAACTATATAACAAACTGTTTAACAGCGATAGAAGCTATTGATCAAAAACAGTACAAAGACAAGGCGATTGGTTGAGGCACAAACACAACTTCGTTATGGTTATGCTCACAAAAGAGATGGGTTTTAGGAAGTTGGCGCTAATTGGATTGAGCTGGGAGGGGAGGGATCAAATTGCCGCGTGGATTGAGAATACGTTTTTGGCTGTTGCAATCCCAAGGTGTGAACGATCTGTTTTTGAACACACGAATCCGGGTTACGTAATCGTATTGCAATTGCCTCGGCTATAGATAGGATGCGCCACTTGAACCTTCGTGACGCGGTGGCCGGGGCACAGTAGATGATGTGACTGTCCTTGTGGTTCAGCATATATTAGTTGTACTATTAGGCGTGTAGGTGAAAGAATTCGTGTACACTTCCTGGCGTGGCACCGCTCCGGAGTAACAAAGAGCATTCATTCATCCGTTCAAGCCCACTTGGTTGATTGTGACCTACACAGACACGATGAGAGTGCGTTTCGCACCATCTTTCATGCCCAGTCACCGCGCCATGAAATATCAGGTGGTGCCTCCTGTTTATGGCCGGGACAGTCGCAATTCGATTATGTCACCCTGATCTGTGTGTTCAAAAACAGTCCGTCCACAGTTTATTCACACACACGACAATTTGTAACCCCAACTCACCCGAATTAACACTTACTTTGGAAGTGTGTTGTACAGCGAAAGGTTCAAAGCACCGAATGTCACAACCTCCTCAGTCTGCTGAATCTGCTGAGACTTTCACGTCAACGATCACTGAACACATCGTGGCAGCTGGTCACAATGTAATCTCACAACCTATCTGACATAACCTTGCGCAATCAAACCCTGAAATTACCGGCCATAATTATCGGAATTTACCACTCTCATTTAGTTGGAGTCCTATTGTCTGTCTGTGTATGGTTTTGATCAATACAACGATTGGTATATAACAGAGTGACAAATATATAACGCAGTTAGACTCAAGTGCGACGAAAATTGGTCAGACAGTTGCAGATGTGTTCCGTGTGTAGGTCGTTCATGAAGATTGATTAAACATGGGGATATCACGCAAAATAACTTCAACAACCGAACTAACTTACCAGTTCCTGCTAAACTTAACCTAAGACGCAGTTTCCAGATACTTGAACATCACCCAGACCTTTAGTAGCCTGAAGACCAGAATTTACATAGAGCATTTGCACAGCCAACTGAATACTGAAGCAAAATCTGGATCTCAGCACTCTAAGGTGTTGGTAGAGCCTACATCAGAAGAAGATCAAGAGCTTGGACGAAAACTCCAAATGACTCACACAGTGAACGTTGGAATCCACCGGCTCTACGGTGCCCCAAAATTGGCCTGTTGGGATACGTTCAGGTCAGGTTTGAAGTACTTTGTGAAAGCCACAAATAACAGCAGAATTCAGTCAACTGAAGATTGAAGAGTTGTGACACTAACTTATGCGAGAGGTTATTGGTGACAGTTGAATGAACACACATGACCAAATTGTGAAGACTCACAGAGGTCAGTGCATCGGAGGAAACCTGTTTTACTGTTGCTGCAAGTCTGTCTCTCAGTTTAGATGACCATTCCACTGAGGTCAAATCGAAAGGCGCAACAATTTGTCCGTAACATTGGAAAGCTGTAGAAGAAAACCCGGTAAAAGTTTAACCACGAACAAGTTGATCAAGACCATGCACCCGTCTTGTACGAGTGGACAAAAACATCATAAACTAGGTTCGCCTCATTGTGTGATGCTAGGTGCAATGCTGTGGCTTAGGTTTGCTTGGTTATTGATTAACTGCATGCAGAATTACGCTAAACATAAAGGTGACCACCTCAAAATTCTTTTAATTTGCTTTCTCTGTTATGACAAATGCTTATTAACTAACTAAAGACATGAGATGATAAGTGCCTAAGCGATTCGTTTCTGATATCTCAAACTGTTTCAACCATATATTTGTCTGATATGGTTTTTTCAAACAACTGCATGTCTACTGTAGTTTAAAAGACACCGTTAAACATCTGCAACCTTTCAGCCACGGAGTAAAAAACATCAACTTTTCTCATCGTTACTTCCGAAAAGCTTTAATAGTCGATTCTTGATCAACCGTCTCCATTATTTCACTTTAACAATCTACTTTAAAGCATCATCTGTTTGAGAATGTTGCCGGTCAACAATGGAGCTGGGAAAGGGGCTTAATTTTATAAAACAATAGTAACGGAAATCCCAGGGATCGGTACATTTGAGATTCAAGTTTCGCGCCCAGTTTGGTTATTTTCAGTAATCAAGAATCTAGACGTCAGCAAAAATCAGTATTATCAGTAACCCGGACAAATGGATCTACTGCAAACCACCTCAGTATTCTAAAACAGTGAGCAGCGAAGAACACATGATTCTGAGTAACAAACAGACAACAGGGACAGTTTAAAAAGATGACACACAAGAGAAGTGCGAAATTGTTGTCGCGTCATCCAAATCAAAACCATGTCCACCACCGGGGTTTCTTTAGGGTATGTGACCATTAATATTATTCAATCACATGCCTGTTTTGAAGGTCAAACTGCTGTGAGCTTATTAGTATGGGCTGTGTTGAATCCGACTACCGCAGTAACGAGGCACGGTTATTCCATCCTACTTTAGATGGTCAATGAGTAATAACCCTTTCCAGTGCATTGCTATTTCTGTCAATATCATTCAATATTTTTAACCAGTACAACCTTGTACAAGTGTCCGTGGTCGCAACCATGTCTTATTTATTCACGCCGACCGTGCAGACTCTTTCGCTACGTAACCTTGACCTCTGCACTTAGCAGTTCGTGCGGTCACTGAATCTACCCTCGTCTACAATCAATCAGGATAACACTTTGAAACAATTATTGTGTAAGTGGTAAGAAGCGCGCTATCCATTACGTCCATTGACGGCTTGTCTGAATCATGCTAGTTACTGTTTTCATAGTTATTGCGTTTCAGTTAACCAGATGACCAAACACAAGAAGTCTTCTTCACTAATCCGTCGTTGGTTGACTGAGAAAAGCATAAGCCTTCAGTGTTTGCATTACACCGGTGTTCCTTTTGCAGCTATCATTGAACAATCCGCACCTTCCTCTGAGTAACATTTTTAGTCCAGATACTAAGAGTGTCAGTATTTTGCTGGTACACTCGTTGTGATACGAATCCTAGGGGTCAAAACTAACGATATGATATAAGGCCGAGTTATGAACATTCTGTCTGATCTGTTACACTTCTGAAACAATACCGCAATTCTATCTATATTTTGCCGGTACACTGTCGATATCTGTTCGAACTTTTACTTAAAGATTTATATTGTACACCAGTATCACACCGTTTCTTAATTCTTACATGCCACCACGTGGTCACGCAGAGAACTCTAAAAGGATCAATACGAGAAAATCTGTGCGAGAAGAAGAAAGAGGGCTCGCAAGAAAGGCTGTTTGACGGGCATAACTACGTTCCCCATCACGTGTACCTACAGAGAAGCGCTGTCAGTGAATAATTAATTTTCCCTCATGAGGTCAACGGTTGTTAAGTGATTATTGCATTAAACTCTTTTCCAGTTGGTCTCTGTAAAAATTTACACAATTTATGCACACATCCACTAATCTTGAAATTTAGTTGTTCACCTTTAATATATACTTTATTTGAAATATTCATTACACCTAATAGTTTTGTATGCTGCCTGTGTGCATCGTATAGACTGATTCACGTGAACTGTGTGTCCAAGATAATCTTACTCGAGGTTTTCACATGTCTAGTGAGGACTATTTAAGTAATTTCACCAGCATTCACTTGCGTCCAGTTCTAATCCCCTGGATTCGCCCGCAGCGGCCTAGAGTTGATTAACACAGTTGATCATACGTGCAGTCGAAACAATCTGAGCTCAACATCATTGCGATGCCAACAATGAACGAATATGGGCGGTCTTTAACAAATGTTCAGTCAGATGGTGGAAAATCAATGCCGAACACGGCTGATCAATTTCTCCTTAACCAGACCGCAGTTACTCCTGGGGTTTTGAGGAGAAAGCTCATCTCTAACAAACTTGAATAGGGTTTAGGTGTTCCTCAAGGTTATGCCCGCTAAGTAAACCAACTGCGTAGTTTATAAAACGCTCTTCTACACATTTTGGGTCCGCATTTGACCTTCGGGTGACTTTTTGCGCTTCATTTTGCTTCGTTTGTGTGGCACTCGTTCCTTCATGAAAAGCCGTTTTGAGCCTCAGTATATGACAGTACACATTTAATTAAATTCGATTATTTGTGCAGTCTCAGCTAGCACAGTTTGACGAAGTAATGTCGAGATGGTCTATCAAAAAATAACCCGTTCATTCAGACTACACAGGACAAATTTGTCTAACGTGCTGTGGAATGGTTGTTCACCTTTTGTCATGACTGTTTTTTCCAGATATATGCATCCAATGTTCTTTATAGTGAAAACCAATACATGTTGACTGATCTAACCATCGATTTTTGTTTGTGCATCAAACCTGTACGGTGATTCTTGTTGAGCTAATGTCATTATGTAAATGAAAGAATAATTAACAAGTTTATACCAGTACAAAACTCATTTTTGACTACACGTAAGGGGAGGTTCGAATAAGCCGAAAACCACTGTGGCTTCAACCATATATCGAAAATTAGTCCACCAAATAACGTATAGCTTACCGTTTATTTCAGTTCCGCTCTCAACGTATTTTGTGAATTTTCCGTTGCCTTTAATAACGTCGATGATGCTAGAAGTTTCTGAAACGTGACCGCAACGATATGGTTTAGGCGGGATCAACTTGAGTTTGTCAGGACTACTTATGATAGCTCATCAGGCATTAAGTACATCAGTCACTGTGCAACCACAGCCTCGAGTTTAAGTCGCGCTAAGTAACCCAACCGCTGCTAAGATAATCCAACTGCAAGGGGCCTACGCATGATCTCATGGGTTGTATAACGATATGCATATGCATTACTGACAGACTGTACCACAGCTCAGGTGGTGCTGGAGTATAGTGGTCTTTTTAAAGGAAACTGGCCTGATTTTATACGGGAATCAGAGAGCTGTGATCAGTTCTGAGTGATTTTCAATTCGTATTAACTGAGAATTCTCTGAGGTTTATCAAAAAACTTAAAACTCTGGATGTCGTTTTTACAGCCTTGATATGTCCAGAAAAGTTTTAACTTTCTGGAAATACTTGTCTGTTTGAAATTTCATCTACCTGATTGATAGTTTGAATCATATGAGCATCCAGAACTAACCTGTGTTACAAAGTGTGCAATACGGATTCTACGTTTTCCTTATTGTACACTTGGCGTATCGATGTGGTTTTGTATTGCTTTGAGGACATTACTTCCAATAGATGACACTTCCTGAAATAATTCGTTTGATGAANCCATTTTATGACGAATGTACTAATACGATGTAGTATTGCGAGTTGGACCGTCACTTTCAGCTTAAGTGCTCCTATTGTCAAGTGTCTCAGTATTTCAAATTCTGAAAATGTGTCAAGTTGAAGTACACCAAATAGCAATCACATCTGAGAATATGTAAATGAATCGTGTTTGGGTTACTCAGATTTGCAGTTCGGTCGCTGTAAGCTCTACAAACACACTGGACAATGATTCATCTTAAATAGTTTAAAGAAATGTAGAAATGTAGAAAATAGAGGATCCTGCAATAATTAATCATTACGTTTAGAAAGCAACAGAGTGACAACATGACACCTACACTTGGGTTTGGACTCATCTTGTGATTTCCCGTCCTTTTCTTGTTTGTTCTCGTTAGCTCCGCACTAATCCACTTGTAAGTATTCATCATATTCTCAGAAATTGCTGGAAATGTACAGTTTGTTTCAAAACTCTGTCCTCCTCTTTTAAGTCGGTACATTTTAGGCCCCCAGTTCGACTGCTCTTCATGGGAAGTATTCTAAATTGTTAGTAGGGAAGGTCAGGAGTTCCTCCATTTATCCACCGCAAGTATTCTGACGCGCGTGTGCCGTTCCATCTTGACATATAACCGGTAAGTAGGCAGGTCTGGATTGGGTTATACGTTGCTAGATATCACATATGGGTTTAGCTGACTCTGCATGATTAGCCGAGTTACACTTTGTGCTGCCTAGTGGGAAGACTCTCACGCCCTTAGGAAAAAACTGGATACCAAGCAAGAAGCTCAATCACCCGTGTATTCTTTGCAAATTATGACATTATACATTTGTGGCCACCATTCTGATTGAACGGAAAACGGGCTTGCTGTTGGCAATTTCTTGTATGCTACCATGAAATCCATTTGTTGCACTGGATTTCTTGGAGTGTCACAGCTTCTTTCAGGTTCAAGGTTCCGGAGACCAACGAACCAGGTTTCTTTGAAACTTTCGACTGGAACGCCAATTTAATTTTCTTCTCAGTCAGTGCTCTCATCTGAGTCTAGCAACCACAGCTACAGCACTAGGCAACGCAGATTAACGACAAAGATGGTTTTTCTGTGTGACCGGAGCCCCAACAACGTATTTTCCAATTTTCCTCACTAGTTGTTCTATTGAATCAGTCGAGCAGACAACAAGAAAAATTGAGTGGCTAATTCGAGTGGAATTTGACAACACAGGTAATGCATATCAACATATGTATTTTTCCGATACAGCCAAATGTACTCCTCTATCCAATCCCAAACCAATTTCAGTTACAAACAGTTCAGCCCATTTGCTTATTTACTAAAAGTAGAGTCCGAACTGGCACAAACTCTATACGACGTTGGTCTCAGTACTCAGAGTTATGTATGACATCTTCATGGGAGCAGAACCTGAACACTTGCATTATGTCAACATTTCGCTTATTCTCAGCAGTTTCAGATTAACAACTTGCGGCTCGTATACGACGGCCAAATAGACATCTACAACCACATCAATATTATGTCAGCAACACAGCTGCAACTGGATAGGTTGTTTCAGTCACTTTTACGGGTATATTGTCAGTTGTTGAGTTCCGAACAACACAGCGGAGTTAGAAGGCAGTAGCTTTGATGACTGGCTACATAAAATTTTGAATTGAATTAAGCGAGCCAACTTGTTGTAGTAGTTGATTTAAGATTACCACTAGTGTTCACCGGTTTGAGTTTGTTGTGCAACTAACTGTTCCATCTATGTATAGTCGTTCTGATTTACTCTGTAAGTCAATTGTATAACCTGACCATTCCCGGTTTTAGACCATAAAATTTTTGTGTTTAATTATTAACGATTAATTCCAGCACTTTCCTAGGGTTCTTTCAACAGTTGAAAAGTTGGAGTGCCCTATATAAATCAAACTCGGAACAACTGTGCACTGTTCAAAAGAGTAACATCGTTCTCAGACATTTCATTTTTGTGACTCACACAGAAATCTCCCATCATATTTGAGTTTCACTATCATTCGGATCCAATAACAAATCATATTCTCATTCTGACCGGAGGTCTTATTTTTTTCCCCGTGAATACGAGGGGAGGGTTTAAATCGATGCTTCCGTTTCACTAAAAAGATATAGGCGCATCTACGTATCTGGACTATCGGCCGCAGCCGAAAGTCAGTAGTAAGCACAGCGCTTTCATATATCTATTACATATCCATTATCTTGCCTTTGTGAAGTTTGCAAAACTCACAAAAATCTCAGAGTGTACTGACACATATCCAGGGTGGGTCTGACGTTAAAAGTAACCCAAAAGAACCGTCATAGTAAAGGAAATTAATTTCCCATAAAATGAGTATAACAATTGAAAGCAGCTCTGAATTGATTAGTCTGAGAGCAGTGCCTTCTTGAGGGGAGAGCAGTGCAACAATACAGAAACTGTTGCGCTTGTGATTTAAACACTTCGCTGATGTCCACCTCTTTTCTGTCTGTTTCACATTACTCATATTACTCATATTACTCAACTTGTTCCACACCAAATGAACGTCCGTAAAACAGTGACATTAGTCCCATGATTGACTTATTTGAATGATCTTGAAGAGGAGCTCTGGTGGCGTGCCATTCAGGTGCTGGACTTGAAGTTGTGTCTGTACCGCTGATAAATACTTGCTGTGACTGTTTGTTTGCGTCTTTTCTGCGATCTCCGATTGCATCGGAATTATCCGTGAACGTTCTCCCGTGTGTAAGTTGCCATTTCTCGCTACTGTTACAGTTGGTGCAGACGGAATGTCTTATTGCGAGAAGGCGTCCAATAAAGCACAATCTTTATTGTCCAATAAGCTATTCCTCATGCCACACGCGCGCTCGCGTTTATTGGTCATTATTCCGGACCACAACACCCTCAGGTTTCTGCCCACGCTTCGTGTGCACTTTTGCCCAGATTATATGCGTGATCGAAGCCGTCTATCGGGGGGTTTTCTGCCTGCCATTTATCGCCCGTTGGTCCGACTTCGTTGAGTGATGTCTCGTCCGGTCGCTCTTGTTCTCCTCCATCCACCTCTGCTGGCTTCTGAACGTAGTCCACGACCGCTTTGCGATATTCCTGCGAATGTTGGAATGATTGCGCCTCCCATCTTGTCGTCCTTTCTCTTTTCCCTGCCATATCTCGCCCGTTGGTCCGATCCAGTCGAGCGATGACTCATCCACTCGTCCCCACCGTCCCCGATCCGCTTGTTATAGGGTTTTGGACGTGTCTTCCCCCGCGTCGAGGTATTCCGCCGAGTTTTGAAATACCCACACCTCCGGCTTGAGTATCCACCAAAATTCTAACCCAAAACCACCACCAGTCTTTTTCGCGCATCAATTACATATGCAAGTGTAGGATATTGTCAGAATACGAAACGAATTTTGCGGAAATTTTAGTTACATTCGATCAAAAACATCATAAACCGGTGTAATAGACAACAATCATCTTTTCACATTGTTGCATTGATACACGATGAGAACTGGGAGAATACACGGCTTTCATTCTTCGATATGTGTCGGTTTAACAATTTTGTGCAGTCCTGCGGCTATCCAACAACTTGTGAAATATTGTCTATTTAGTTGTCGATCATACTTAGTTCTAATTTGCCGTTAATCTACTTGCTATCGTGAGCCAGCTGGATGAACAGGGACCCTTGGATACTCATTTGACAGTGACGTTTGACACTTGTCAGATGAGTCGGAAAAAACTTGATGATTAAACAGCTCTCACCTGCAACTCAGTGTACCTGCACATCAGGTTGTCAAACACTTAATTATTATCATCTTCAAGTTGACCATCACTCACATTTGATCGCAGC
>QNGE01010334.1:0-10473 GCA_008508345.1 Paragonimus westermani
CTTTTGGTCAGGCTCATGACTGTTTTGATGATGATGATAATGTCATTGAAACTAGTTAGCTGTCATCTCGCCTAACATCTCCAGCCACTGGCTACTTAAATCATAACAGCCTCATTGTCAAAGACGAATCGGACCTACTGGCAATCATTTTTACTTCATTATGGTAGGTCGTCATTTATTCCCTCCAAACATTGCGATATCGGCAAATAGTGCTTGCTTACAGAGTACTGTCGGGTAATGTCATTGGTACCTGGCCTAATCACTTTTATCAGTACTGAATCTCTTTCTAACCTCGCTGTTGCCTACCCGTTGGTGCCACTCAATGCGTGTATTTGACCACAGACAGCAATGCAGAGATTCCCGAAGACGACTCAGGCTAGATTTGCCTTGTATCAGTTATTGTCTGGTGTGTTGCTCGGTTAGACGAGAACTACGGTTTCTCTTGAAATGGTTGACATTTTACCTCATTAATGTTCATGATGTGGCGATGGTACTTCTTATGGATGTCAAAAAAGTCCAATTAACCGGTAATGAACATTCATTACTTTTGTAAATTCCAATTTCTCTTATTCGCGCCATTACTGCAAAATCATTTTCATTTCTCGCATCGATTTACATACTGGACGCTAACTCGCTAATGTATGACCTAGTGTAGTTAAAAAGGCGTCCAATAAAGCAAAATCTTTATTGTCCAACACGCTAGTCCCCATGCTACGCGCGCGCTCGCGTTTATGACTCATCATTTCGGACAACAACACCCCCGATTTCCACTCACCCCCCTGTCGTGCACACTTCGGCCCGGTTTGTATGTATCCGACGCCTCTTTTCAGGGCGTTTTTCTCCCGCCATTCCTCGTCCGTTAGGCCGATCTGGTTGGGCGAGGGCTCGTCCGGTCGCTCATGTTGCCCACAATCCATCCACCGTGGCCTCTGGCCCTATTCTACGACCACTTCGAGATATTCCCCCAGATGTTAGGATAATCGTGCCCCGATCTGGTTGTCCATCCCATTTTGCCTGCCATGCCTCGCCCGTTGGTCCGATCCTGTTGATCGATGGCTCATCCGGTCACCCATGATGTCTCCGATCCGTTCGCTGTGGGCTTTTAAACATGCCTTGCTGCACCGTCGATGTATTCCGCCGAGAGTTGGAGTACCCGCACTTCCGGTTTGATAATCCACCACACTGGGACGCACGTCATGCGTTCCAGTTCAATCGGAAGCTCACAGTAGGTTGTCTCTTGCGGCCGGGCCGCCGTCCGGGTGTGACGGGTCTGTCAACAATGTTTTGCTGTTGAGTCGCTGCATGTACGGTCCCCTCCGGAATCGGTGCTTTAACTGGAACGTTGAACGTATCCAAAAGCATGTCGAGCGGGACCTCTCTTTCATTGCCGCATTTTTCAGAGGTACTCCTCGATCGTAATTGGTTTTCGTGTCACGACCAAGTCTCGTTTCCAACAGCAACATCAAACATGACGCTTCCCCTTGTGTTCATGATGCGACCGGGTTTCCAGGTTTCACCATTCGCTCGGTAATCTCTAGCGTACACGGCTGACCCCACCTCGAATAAAGACCCATGCTTCACCGGTGGCGTCTCTTGATAAGCCGTGGTTCTCGGCAGCATGGCGTAGTGCATTGTCCGAAGCTTTCGGCCCCTGGATGCTTCTGCGGGAGATAACTGATTTGGTGTGGCACAGTTGGGAGTGGTTCTATAGGCAACCAAGAACTTTCGGTGTATATCTTCCGACATTTCCTCCTACTGTGACTTGAGAAGTGCTGACTTGAAAGTATCTACGAAGCGTTCATCCTGACCTTTGGACTGGGCCTGGTAGGGTGGAGAGCGTATGTGACAAATGGCATTAAGCGTGCAAAAATTTTGGAACTCGCGTGTCGTGAACTGTGTACCATTGTCTGATACGATGGTCTTCGGAAGTCCACGTTGGCAGAATATTCTATCCAACAACTGCAATGTCTTCAACGTGGTCGGGAGAGATACAGCGACGATCTCCCGGCATTTGGAGTAGGCATCCACGGGAAACAGATAATGTACTCCGTTGATGGGACCAGCATAGCTGATGTGTAGTCGAGACCTGGGTTTATCGGGTTGCGGCCAGGGTACCACTGCCATGTGAGGGAGGTTTTTGGCTGCTTGTTGACAGCGCACACAGTCTTTGACGAACCTTTCGATGTCCTCATCCATACCGGGCCAATAAGCGTAACTTCGTGCAGCGGACTTCATTCGACTTATTCCCGGATATGCGGAGTGGAACTGACGGAGTACTTTAAAACGCAGATGACATGGAACAACAACACGATCACCAAACGTGAAGCAGTTACTCACCACACAGCGAGCTCCGTCTGTTATGAAGTTGTTGCAATTCTCCGTCGAATTTCCCGGTGTTCCAACCCTCGGTGGTCTATCGCATGACCCGTTGGAAGATAGAGTCTTCATCCGTTGCGTGCTGGATTTCAAGAGCTGTAAGTGGCAAAGCTCTGAGGGCACTCGTGAAATAATCGTCCGCGTAGTCTGTTGCTGTTACTGCCGCAATGACAGCTTCTTTGTCCGACGATAGAACATCTGCGTGACCAAACTCTTCAGTTCATCGGTACTGCATCTCGAAGTCGTAACCAAGAAGAATCAAAGCCCATCGCTGTAGTCTGTTGTCTGAGTGTACATGGATCCCTGTTTTAGATCCAAAGATAGACAACAACGGCTTGTGATCAGTTAACAGTAGGAACTTACGGCCCTAGAGGAACTTGTGAAAGCGCCGCACTGCAAACACGAGGGCCAAGGCTTCTTTCTCGATCTGACTGTATTGTTTCTCCGCTGGCGTAAGACTTCGTGATGCGTGCATGACAGCCTTCTGGGTTCCATCAAGAAATGTGTGGATTATGACAGCACCAACACCATACGCAGAAGCATCAGCTGCCACAGCCATCTGGAGTTTGGGATCGTAGTGAGTCAACAAGAGATCGGAGCTGAGCATTGACGTCAGTTGAGAAGACGCGGATTGGCAATCGCTCCACCAGGATGCAGTTTTAAAGTAGCTGGTGCTGCTGTGCAGTGACCCTGGCCGGGTTTAAAAAGCGGTTCAAATTGATTTACAATATCACAAGACTGTTGATCAGGCAAAGCGTGACTTACGTGATTGCAGATTGTGTTGATGGGACTGTCCGCCAAGTCCAGTCGATGAAGCCAGTGGAGGTTGAGTTCTGACGTCGTCACGAAGCAGGACCCGTGAAACGTTGTACGACGGAATGAAACGGAGCAATGCAGCTGACTCGTGAGTGGAACGTGACCACCACATGCACTGATGACGATCTGTTTGGCCTCTTGTGCCCGAGGTTGTCGAGCGTGTGCCAGAGTTTCTCCAAAATGATAGTTATGTCGGATACAGTATCTAACTGTAACCGGACTGGCTGACCATTAACCTGAAGGGTTATGAACTTACTTCGACTTGGGGTGTTGACTTGGAAAATTGTCATCAAGCTCTTTTTGTTGCCAACTGCTGTGGATCGCGACTTCGATCTGGACCTTGAAACAGCAGGTGTATGTTGCTGACATGACTAACATTATCCTTTTTTATGGCCGACTGAATTGCATTTCCGACATGTGTTGTTTGAATGAGCATAACCTGACGAAGTGCCAGGCCCCGCAGTGCTAACATGCTGCCGGAGACTTCTTCACAGGTCTCGGGCCGTTCGGGCCAGGTTGTGTATCGTGTGACGGGTCGGGGTTGCACCATCTGGAAGAAAGGGGATGAACTTCGGTACCATCTTGGTCCCCAGACTGGACCGGAGTGGTGTCGTGATTCAAGTTCACCAGTCGTTGATACTCTGCAGCCATGTCGTTCGAGGTGAGATTGGGTTCCTGTTGTAAACGGTTCGGCAACCGTGTATCAGCCAACCTTGGAGACTGTGTATCAGCATCAACGATTTGGATTGATCGTTCATCAGCGACTTTAGATTGAAGCGTTCACATTCACGATTAACCAGTCCAACATGCGTCAGGAAGTCGTCAGAATCGTTCATTACCAGATTGGATGCTTCGGACAATGCACTACGCCATGCTGCCGAGAACCACGGCTTATCAAGAGACGCCACCGGTGAAGCATGGGTCTTTATTCGAGGTGGGGTCAGCCGTGTACGCTAGAGATTACCGAGCGAATGGTGAAACCTGGAAACCCGGTCGCATCATGAACACAAGGGGAAGCGTCATGTTTGATGTTGCTGTTGGAAACGAGACTTGGTCGTGACACGAAAACCAATTACGATCGAGGAGTACCTCTGAAAAATGCGGCAATGAAAGAGAGGTCCCGCTCGACATGCTTTTGGATACGTTCAACGTTCCAGTTAAAGCACCGATTCCGGAGGGGACCGTACATGCAGCGACTCAACAGCAAAACATTGTTGACAGACCCGTCACACCCGGACGGCGGACCGGCCGCAAGAGACAACCTACTGTGCGCTTCCAATTGAATCCTAAGAACCCCCGATACTGATATTCTAAAAAGTGGAAGTTTTGGGGATGCAAAATGCCTCCAAAAACTGCCCAATTAGCCGGTGATGAAAATTTATTACTTCTGCAAATTCGACTTTCTCTTTCGCGCCTTTACTACACTATCATTACCATTCCTCGTGTCGATTTATATACTGGACGCTAGTTCGCTGGTTGATGACCTAGGACGCTTTTCACGTGCTTCATCGAACATCCACTATGTCGCTCGACGAGCTACAAATACGCAAGAACTGCTCTCTTAGTTTGTCTTCGGACTGAGACGGTATAAGCTCTCTTTCTGGCGACCACTGTTTTTCCTTCATAGTCAGCTTGGGTATCGGTTCCTCGACGTTACAACAGCGTTTACGGTATTGTTGCGTCGTGGGGATCCTTCCAGCTCAGTTGTGTTCGCTCGGTCGTTCTGCGGTATAACAGTACTGATTCCACTGACCACCAGACTTTTACCGGTTCGATCATCCATCACCGCGATTGGGCCTGCCCACTCTTGGATGGTGTCCACCTCGTGAGTGACCCAGTTTGTGACAGTGAGCGTGTCGCAGTGTGAAAGTAGCAGAATCTGTTTCCGTAGCCCATATGTTAACGAGTTGCCCATTGGTTACTTCCACAATTTTTGACATCCAACTTTGATTTTGCGTTTCCACATCACAAGAGTAGAATTCACTTTCAGGTGGCATACTTCAGGATTAATCGGTTACATTCGTTACAAGTGGGATATCAAGTTGTTCCGTTAACAGTATGCTTTCCAAACTGTACTATATGACATTGTGTTCAATTGGCAGGTCTCCAGCGTTAACTCTGCAGAGCGTGTGAAGCATGTATTCGTGCACGGTAAACCTAACCAACTATGACCGAAGCTAGTGCAGCCAAATAACCCAACAGCCGTTGATTTACTTGGATTCGTGTTGTACGCCCCACCGATCGATTAGCATATCTGCAATTGGGATGTCGTATAAGATGTCTTCGGATCGTGGATCTGGGAACAGATTTCATGTGAAGACCTACCAGTTTTTGGGTTGGCTGGTCCAGTAAAATAATTGCAGGCAGTAAGGAGATTCGCATCTTTCAACCCGTACAAGTCGTCTGTCGGTATGGCAACCACACTTGTCTCTAGTGTCATAAGGGTTTCACTTTTTTTGTCAATGGGGGCACATGAATCCCCTTGTAAGCTTATCTTACAAACGATTAATGATCCGATAACCATTGGTAACAGCCTTGCTGATCATGATCTAGCCAATTTTCTCAATCCCTTCTTTCACATACTACCTAAGGCACGACTGATCATTTCACGACACATGAAAATTTCCCCCTTGTGTTATTTAGCACTCTCCGTGTCGTGTTCTTAATAACGTTCCCTTTATAATTATCTAATGAACCAAGACAAAAGTGTACAAATCAAGGTCCGTGACAGTCTTCCCCACGGTCTTGAAGGTTTTCCATTTTTGGAGCTAGAACCCTTCAAAGACGATCGTGTGCCAATTTTCGTGTTCAGGTTACCTTTGTCGTTGAAGAACACCCTCAGTAAATGTCAAATGGACATTCGTGGATGTGCCATTTATCTACGGCGCATCACACATCCATTTAGTCGTACCGGTCAATCCGCTTGCGTACGTGTGCTTTGCGGCTGCACACCACACGCGACTGGTTATGTTCCACCCGCCTTGTTATGACACGCATCGGTTGACATTCACAGGCGAAAGTGGTTGGGCTTTCGGACATAGTGATTCAGTGGTGATAAATATGAGACCACTGACACAGTGGTCAACACAGCTTCGTCATGGAAGTGTAATGGGCGTTTCGCTTCCGACTGTAGCAGCGATATGCACTACTAATTAACTCCAGCATAATTAAAACACAATTCTAGTGTTTCTTTTCGATAGAGATCTCCTGCAAATTTTATCTAAATTCGAAGGCTGTGGGTGATGTTCAAGTCGATTTCACTCAATATGCTTCTGCGTAATCGCACTCACTGATTGACCTACACATAAGTGGACGGCTCTGTAGAATCCCTTGTCGTAGGTCTTTATCATTAGCCTCATCACTTGCTCTGTTCGTGATGTTCACCCGGGAAATTGGATTGTAAGGCCTAATTCAGCCGAAAATGTTGAAACTTTATGGGTGCATATCGATGATTCCGGTGCACTTAGTTCATTCGATAGCATGAGGAAAGACAAAACTAAAAGCCTCGTACTAACATGGATTTCAATGAAGCATATAACACCAGTGAGTGGAGCGCCAACCGTGGCGAAGTATGTACGAGATCCGGATTTCTGTGCACCCATTGCTAAAGCTAGGAAACCTTTTTGCATTCTCTCGTAGAAAAATATGTAATATGTGTATAAAGTCAGCAGGACTGAACACAAATCATTCTGATAGAATAAAGGTTCGATCTTCTTCAAACTTGTGATACAACATGCGAGGAGTTTAACCGAAGTGGTAAACTATGCAGCGGCATTATCGTAAGCCAAAGTGGCATCTTTGGAAGTTTCCAATATATTCACCAAAAAACGGGATTTTATGATAGCAGTGGATCAGTATTTCTGCAGCACTTTGGAACACCGGTTATTTGTCTCGGAAAATGTTCAAAAGACATGAAATTTAGGAGATATCAAGAACCATGTTCATAATGAAGTTTCAGCTCCACGATTCACCTTGGCGGGCCCGATGCTGTCGACTCTTTTGTTCAGTCACTTGTTATCAGACACGACCATAACTGAGTAGTTCGGAGGTAGTTGTCAATGCTATAACTCAGACGTAGACCACGCGACCGTTATGTGCATCTTCGATACGATAGGTGATATTCTTTGAAGGGATGTTCATTTGACATTATTACTGACGCTTATGCGGACAGTGCGGCTAAAGTTGTCGACCATAAAAATGGCTTTGAATTAAGGGCGCTCCTGGCATCCGAATCGCCTCCTGTATTATGTGTGAAGGGATTGGATTGGACAAACGCGTCGATACGAAGTCAACCATTGATTCGCAGAAGGCCACGGCCAATCACTGTCGAAAACGCGAACAGACTGGTATGTCAGCGCGAGGACCAATCAGCATGGCACGCTGCTCCAGCAACGGATTTTGTTATAACGAGCACTGGGGTGAAACAAGTTGTTGATGTGTGTCACGCGTTAAAACAAACGGGCTACAAGCGGAGTCCAGCCGGCCAATGAGAAAGCGAAAGCGTCAGCACCAATTGTAATTCTTCATTTTACTGATGCGTCTAGTCTTTAAAATAACCGGTAGAAACTCAGTAAACTGAGATTTGTTTTGTGCCACGAAGACTGACTATTACTGTCGTTCTGGGAGGTAACGATCCTCAACATTGTGGACGGCGCAAATCTTTCTGCAAAAATATGGAGTGACAGTTAGTTCGAGTCTTGACTGGCTCAAGAACAGCCCCCCATTTTTACCAACGGCTACTCTGTTTCTGGCAGTGAATTGGGTGCTACACACACTTTCACCTACGGAAATACGTTTGTTTCTACAGTGAGCAACTCTTAGTTTTAGAACTGAACGATGTGTTCTTTACGCGCTGAGTTTAATCTACGAAGTGTGATTGCTGTGGACAGTTTCGACGCGGTAGGAGTTGGATTGTTTCGCTTCGTGAAAGCGGAGGTAGTAAAATCTTGAAACTTAGAGCTTCCTCAACGAACTTGAAAAAGGCCAACGATAGTGCGTAGGGTGTCTTCTGTATTGACATTCCGATCACGTCCCACCAGTTACTTTTGCGAAATTAACGTGCACAGTACATAGTTGGGTTGTCAAGTAGCATGGCACAGTTAACCTGGTTGTGTATCCGACAGCCAGTCAGGTGACTGAAGTGAGAATAGCGTGATGCGACCAGAGCATATCCAACGACAGTAAGCAAAAATGATGCAACACAACTGAGTTGTTACGTTCCAGACGGCCCTCCGTCGAAAACAGAAGTTCCTGGAACATAACTTATTGAGGTGTAACAAGGCTCCTGGTCTAGACCTCTCTTCTCTTTTCAAAGATGATAGAGAGAGGTTGATATCTGAACTGACAAAACTCATGCAGACGATTTGGGAATCTGAAGAAGTTCCTCGTGATTGTTGCCTACCGACAGTAGTTCCCGTTTTCAGAAAGGGGTGCCCGAAGTCTATGTGACGACCACGGAGAGATCAATCTAGTGTCTGTTGTGTCCAGGCTACTCACTGGCCTCGTTTTACGTCAGCTCACTAAGTTAAGAGAAAATCAGACATGCGAAGAACAGGAAGTATTCCGATCCGGTCGAGGGTGCGTTAATCACATTTTTACCCTACGACGGATCTTGGAACGTCGGCACTCTTACAAGCAGCCGATGATCGCAGTGTTCTTAGATCTAAAGGCTGATTTCGATTCAGTTGCTCGTAACGTTCTCTAGAACTGCCTTCTTTGTAAGAGTTCCAAGGCAATATATGAATCTGTTGAAATCACTGTATGCTTACTCTGCAAGCACGGTGAGAGTTTATGGACAGCTGTCTCGGGTGTTCATCACTTTTAGTGGCGTTCGTCAAGAGTGTCCGATTTCCCCCTTGTTAAATTTTGTCATGGACGACGTTTAAGAAAGTGCACTGTTGAGCTTCTTGGGGCTAGGTTGACCGTTTTGGAGTATGCGGATGAAGTTATCTTACCTAGCCCCTCTTGCCGAAGACATACAAACCATGCTGGACAAGCTGTTTGGTCGGGCGGGTTTGTATGGAATGCGCTCCGCACCCTCAAGAGGTAATATGCTGCTTCAAGATTGGGGCATTTCCACTCCTACTTTCTTCATTGTAGATAATCCGTTTGAGACTGTGGACAACTTCATACACTTGGGTAGGACTATCTCGCCAACCCGTAACATTGCCTAGGATAGCAAAGGCATGAGTACATTTGCCAGCCTGCATCATCTGTGGCTCCGAAACACGTTCAGTTGTCGCTAAAAAGAAGCGTATCTAATGCATGTGTGCGTTTTGTTTTGCTCTGTGATTCAGAAACGTGGCTTGTTTACGATGAAGACGTCAACAGACCTGCTGTGTTTGACCACCGTTGTCTTCACCATTTAGCCCACTTTAAATGGACAGATCGCATTAGCAACACGACCGTTTATTGGGGCGTATTCCGGAACGCTCGGGATGCGCAACCAATTGGTCAACTACTCACGCTGCATCGCCTGCGATGGCCGGGTCACGTAATCGGTATACCATCTGGTCGCCTACCGTACTGGGCATCGTATACTGACACCTTCAGCAGTTAGTTGAAGACCACGTTGTGGCCGGGCAACAAAGTGGTCACAAAATATGAAGACCTTGACTGCTCTATTGAGCAAATTGGATAGGTGTCGCCTGCCTAGCTGGGGTTCTCGTCATCACTCGAATCGCTGGCTAGAAACGCCATTCGAGATGGCAGTGTGCTACATTCAATGGCTCACCTGTATCCATACCATTTTTGGTTACTCCACTTAGTCTTCTTTTATTGATTCCTAGCTTTCTTAGTAACGTTTTTTTGTAGGATATTCCACGTCACTGTTAGGATGTGCGGCGACCCGAGTCACAATACCTTCTGGTCAGGCTCATCATCATCATCATAGACAGCGATACATCAGTGGTTCACACCAATGCTTAACTGCCACACAACCATGAGGAAAACAGAAGGGGACGGGAAGGGACCTAACTACTGAAAATGACCACGTCCATATTCAAACATTCAACATCAAGGTGCCTACACTGCAAACAAACAACCGAGCTGCAAGTGAGAGTAAGGCGTCATCAGCGAGACAGGCTCATGACCGTTGTTGATGAATTTTTGCAGGTCAGAAGGGCGTTGTGATTCCAACCGGTGCAGTAATCAGTATAGGACTTGGAAATCCTTGCAAATAGGATGCTGTTGACAGGTAGATTAAGAATAATGCAACGTCAGAAGCAAGTTGTAATACTGTATGTTTCAACCACCTCGTGTGGCCTTCCTCAGGAGTGTTGT
>QNGE01010335.1:0-10469 GCA_008508345.1 Paragonimus westermani
GTTCTTCTAGTAATCAATCTTAAGCTTCCTGATCTTAAACCATTTCCAAATCAAATAATTTGTGATCCAGAACATTAAAACCCCAAACGCTTTGTTACTTATCTCAACATTCGTTCAAAAATTGTATTGTTAATTAATGGGAGTAAAATATTTCGGGTCTATCAATTAATTCTTGTTTTCTACTTGCAAATGTACTCTAATCAGAACTCATCGGCCAAAACAATGAAGTCAAGTAGTTCACTTGCTGTGCCTATCAAACCACATTTATTTTATTGTCCTGTGTTTCCAAATATTCGAGCATCTCCCATTGTTTAAAAATTCAGAAATGTTTTCATAGCGTTTAAAGTTCAGAACAATTTTCCCTCCCAAATGACTGACACAATCAACTTGGTTATGTAGGAACTATTCTTTGAATAGTGTGACAAAGCAGTTCAGGTGTGGGTGCACGGGGTTGCCTATTGAATAATCCTCGGGAGGTGGATAAGTGGGTTTAATTCGCACATGTCCATCTTGTGAACAGGTTGATGAAAACCTTGAAATTCTGGAGAGACAAAGGGCGATGTGGGTTGAATACAACCTATTAGTGATAGCTGCTTTTGCATTGTTCACAAGAGAATGCTGGGTAAACAATTGCTCACGACCGTTTGGTTGTGCTAACTGCAGGGTCATTGGTGTCGTGGTTGACACATTCGCCTAGCAGAAATGTGGTCAGAATTCAAGTGCAGGTCATATCAAAGGCTTGAACTACTGAGAAGTACTACCAAAGCTTCTGTTTTAAAAGAATCGGATGAAACTTATCTGGGTGCGAAAGCCGCAATCACTTGTGAATGACATTCATGCTACAATAACCGGAATCACCATTTACTAAGCTATGGTTTGTTTATTTGGTACCTGAAAATTCCCCCTCGTATTTGCTGCCAGGTGAAAAGCAATTTTTCCGGGTATGAAAATTAACAGCGAACTCACAGTTGTTTTTGAAAAAATTGTTGTTCACTCAACGAGCCCACTGTCTGCGTAGCCTATGAATACGTTGGTTTCACTCAATGAAATTGGAAATTAAAGATTTCCAGCAATCCACTCACCATGGAGCTCTCCGTCATCCCGTGAGTTGTTGATCACTTCCGTTTACAGTTACAAAGGTTAACTTACTAACGACAAGACTCAATGACAACTCATTAACAAAAGATTACGGTGGTCAGCACAACGACCTCGGTTAAACTGTTAGGTGCTTCGCATGGCTTATCAGAGACTTTTTTATAGAGCGCCATGCGCCAGTTCACTGATGATAGAAACAATTAACTTCTTTGCATTGTGCCTAAAACTTAATCACGGATCACAAACTTTTCCGGATTGCGAATATCAAGTGCGCTTAAACCGATTATGGATACTATTGTTGGACGGACTTGACGTTGCATACACATGACAAGTAGCTAAGTATTTTGGAAACTTAGTTTCTGGTGTGCAGTGACCAGGTTAACTTCATTCTATCAGACAAGTGCATCGATTCGTACGCATTAGTTTAGTGTACACGGCAATGGATTTGGCAGACCGACTGATTGGATCGAAGTGCTGATGCCGTTAGCTGAACAGCAACTCCGTGTAATTTTCGATGTTGAATGAAATAACTTCGTTCACTTCCGTCAAGCAGGAGGTAGGTATATCTCTGGGTTACAAATGCAGTGGGACACAATATCTCCCAATGGAAAATTCTCACCAAGGTCACACTAAGTCCACTCTACCAATGAGTAGCAGTATTCAGCTCCCGACCGCCAGTATTCATTATATGAAGCAGCGCTCGATGACTCGTACAGTGCAGTCAGTTTCTGGTCTCATGGAGTCAGCGGCGATATTCGTCTTCATAGGCCTCGTTCTAACTATTGAATCTATCGTGACGCAACAAGCATGTATACAGCCGGAGCCCAATCACAGTATCATCGAACGTTGCGGATCGAATGGATTTTATTGGAAGGAAGTTCCAGGTGGTTCGGTCACGTTGACCCTGTATGAGTCCAGTGAATCAACGGAGGCCAGTTGTCAAGCCTTATGTCTAGCCAAGACATTTTGCACTTCGGTTCAGTACACTTTAAGCCAACAGGTAGATATAATTTGTTTGATGACGGCTTTTCACGTGGTTGCTGTGCGTCTGTTTTAAAATGTTATCTCAAATGGTTATTGCAGACGGGTAAAGCTCTGTTTTATGAATCGCTCGTGTAGTCCATGGTGCAAATGAGGGTACAGGTCGCATAATTGTAACTGGCATCTCTTTTATATTCATGCCTTTATGAATGACAGCTCTGCATTCTCTCCGATGCCTCCTATCGACAGACAAGAATGATTTCATTCCTATCCAATATGTTCGCTATGGAGTGTTGCGGTAAGCTCCTCGTTTGCCTTGTTAGAAAATAATCGTATATGTGTTGTACGTTATTTGTGTTCCAGCCATAATCGTTACTTTTGCTACTAACACTAAGTATTTTTTGTCCATTTCAAACAAAATTATTAACCGTAATCCACTGATAGTTTTGAATTGGCCAATGTATGTGTTGTTGATTGGGGCACAGCGTACGCATTGCTGTCAACGCAGTTTGTAGCTTGTTTTCTAGTTATCTCGCCAATAGCAGAACGAATTGTAATTAACATGTGGTCCTCGTTCTGTTGCATTCTGAGAACATTTGATGTTTTGTCACCTGAATTGTGATCTCCGATCGATTCCCGTTTAACCCTTTGCATCCCAACGCACATTTTCACACACATTTCCACTGGAGACTCCTTCCATGTTTTGTGGCACTCAATTTGATCTGTGCAACGACATTCACAGCACATTTTCATTGCATTGTACCAATAACACGTCTATTTTGTGATTAACTGTGAATTGAACATGATGCGTTTTTTTGTTTTCCAACTGTTCAAATACATATACGACTGTTCTTTCATTCCTCCCTTAATTTCGTCAGCTACTAACCACATATGTGAAAGGGCGTTAACCGCGAACCGTTAGAGCAACGTTGGGTATGAGGCACAGTTACTCCGGAGAACTTCATCAAGTGACTCCTCAATCTTGTTGCCCGTTTGATTGGAATATTTGGCTGTATACTGTGAATATAGGAAACAGGAGTGTCGAATGTCGATCCACCAGTTGATTTCCGACCTCGTTGAAATTGTGTTGGATCATGAAGAACCTTGCATAAGCAAAGATAGGATTGAAAACTTTTAGGGTGTGATCAACTTCGGCAGACTGATCGCACTATAACTCCGAAAGCATTAATCACCGAGCACCAAAAATGTTCATTTTGCAGTCTCTGACGATTAGACGATTTGCGATAAGATTAACCCTTGAAAGATCCTGTTGGACATGTAGGCGATCTAACTTTACTCTTATACTTTGATGAAACTACGTGAAATTCGTCAACAGAATACGACGTTAATTATACTCCCAAGTAAGGTTGTTTGGAGGGTGTACAGATAAGAACGAACGGTTCAAATTATCACGCAAGCCAGTTATTGTCTTCAGATGTTATGGGTCTCCGGTGTGGTTATTCTGTTCAGTTGGTAGAACACAGATTTCGCGAAAGCGTGTGGCTCTTTCGTCTGGCTGAATCCTGTCGAAGTTCAGCATTCACACAATCACATCTTATCTAAACGAGAATGTTGATTATTCAGGGAGAACATGTTAGAGAACGAATTCTGTGGAGTCCTGAATTGAAAACTTATTCACACTAGTCTGACCGGTTGCCCTGTCAGGAAAAAATTTAATCCTTGCTTCAGAACATGAGAAACCGTCAACTCCTACACGTAGATTTTCAGAATGTGGAGCAGAAGAACACAGAAAACGGGATGAACTGTAACCATATCAAATGTTAAGCTACTTCACAAGAGGAGTCCAACCCGGTTGGCTTTACACGTTGAAGCAGCAGTAACACACGGTGACTCTTCGAACCTTCAGGAAACCAGTGACTGACAAGCAGGTAGGTGTATGATATGGAACGAACATTCAGGGTTATTGTAGGCAGCCATCAATAACCAGTTACACATTCTGCGATCGTTGCCTGAAAGACTGAACAATCAGCAATCACTTTCATCCGATGTTATTGATATCCTTTCTCGTCGTCATTATGTGAACTGGCCCTATGTGATTGTAACTACCACAACCACCTTCCCACCTAGTGATGATCAGACTTACGCTGTGCAGTAAGTAACGAGAAACCGTCGCGAAGTAGTTTAGCGTGGATGGGCTGAATCGCATGATGAATGGGATTTGAAGGAATGCCGTGTGTTGGACAGTGTGCACAAGCTGAACCAGTGAGGCTTATGGAATGAAGTATGGTTGTCTGTGAAGTGTTAGGGCATTGCTGGTCAAAATGCTCTTTCTGAGACACTCGTTTCATTCCCACCATCCTCGAAAAACTCGTATATCGGAAGTACCTCTTATCTCCCCAAGATTGGACCAACGAACGTGCACAAAACAGGGTTGAAAAACATTCGGAATGAACAAGTCGAGCTGTATAACTTGTTTAAAACATACTCTCGCCGCATAATTTAGGCTTCCGATAGGCAGATCCTTAGCAGTGAGTGAATATTACCATGAAACAACCTTCCTATGTCAAGTTTCCGAATGATCCCATTAAATAGTCTGCGCCAGAAAAGTAAGAATCGCTTGATAATGTGGGATAATGTGGGTCCAAGTCATCCGCCCCTGTATCGGAACTGAAATGAAAATGGTCCTCGTAGTACTTGTAACTACGAAAAGCTTGTCATTTCGCTGGTCTTTCCGACCAGCTGACAGAATGGATTGTTGCATACCCTGCGCTAAGAGGAATATTCTACAGGTAAATGTGGTGTGGCAAACAAAATGTTGGTTTCAGGTTATGTTTGTTCCGCCGTAGCAGGTCTCAAAATTTGACTTCAACCTGTTCCGGGAACCATGGCGACCGAGGATTGCGGATTATTCCACGATCACCCAATGCCATTTATCGTGTTACGATTGGCGACTTGAACAGATCGGGTGGAAACTGAGGAGGACAGTTCACAGACTGTGTGCGTAGATGTAATGGTATGAAAAATGTTGAGCGTTCATGATCAAAGGGTGAAATCTTCCAACCGCTCCACCAAATCAATACGTCTTTGCGCATTTAGGTGTTCTAACTACCTGAACGTGTTGCAAACACATACCAATTTAAGATGTGTGTTAGTGTGTAAAACACTGCATCCGCCATGTGAGTGCTCATCGATGATACAAACATCACATTGTGTCTCACGATAGAACATGCATTCTTCTCAGAGTGTGATGTCGAATAAGTTTGCCGTTGAGAACTTTGTAGCAGGTGTAGGTTTCACAATCACATGTCTGTTCCAGAATGCATGTTTATCTAATCATATCTTTTATATAGGTGCACTTCATTACAGTAAATGAGTTGAGTACGCTAGACAAGGTTGTGCACTCCACGGATGTAATAGAATAGACAATGTGTGAGCATTTGAAGCAAACTTAATTCGAACGTTTGGAAATCTCTTGCAATTTAAACGTTCCCCTTCCGTTAATTGTGGCATTCAATAATTGCGATGTACTCGGTTGGAGAAAAATTGCGCACGCACTGATTGTCAGCTTTTTTGTCCACACTGAGAAAGTATGTGAAGAAAAACGCGACTATCCTTCCAGGGATATAGTCAAACAGTTACGGGTATGTGCTGGATAAATGTACAATAATTCCAGTCGAATACGACAGTGTTGTAGGTTAGTACCTCGTTATTGACGTGTTTGTGTGACCACTGATGACTGATGAGCATTCATCCAGTCACCACTGCTCACACAAACACGAGTTGCCCTGATTCATCAGAATACCAAACTGAGCAAGTTGATTGGAAAATGCCCTTTGGACTGAATTAGGCTAACCTAATCATGGCTGGTGGAGTCAACATGGTTCAGTCAAACTGACCAAGTACTTCAAAATGATGTCGATTCTGCACTGCAGTGTGGTATTGCCATGACATATATTATTGTGATTTTCAGCTGCACCATATGCAATTCAACGTTTCGCAGGGTGTTTAGTATCCACTCTGGCGAACAATGCAGACAACTAACAGTATGCAATTTAATCCCGAGAAGTAGACTGCCAGAGCATTGTATTTTTCAGGTCCATTCTGCGTTGTGCGAATGACGTTAATTATTCCTGTCAACGCTCCTGCCTAACGTATGATTGTCAGTCAATAATCATCCATCACAGCGACACAAGTGCACCACAGAGAAGAGACTGAACTACGTAGAATAATCCTGCATTTTTTTTCTATGATGAGGTTATTTTTTTCAAACATTAATGCTACTCAGCAGTAGGGCGAACATTCGTCTGTATTTCCACATTCTGCAACATGGAAAACCGGTACAATTAGCTCGAAGCCACATGGACTCCAAAATGTAGATTCAAAAGGCCCGAAAGTGCATAAGAATAATTCACCGCGTTCTACTCTAGAATTGTAGTCAATTCAAATAGTTGGACCGGTCAGAGAAAGGACCAATCCATGTGGCCTGAAGGATGCATCTGTATTCTGTGTGTATTCTGTCAACTCGCTCAGCGTTATGAATCACCACATACTCTTCCTAGTTGTCAAGGCACTAGTCACAAATATTCTGCTCAGAGAAACACCAATCATGTTGAACAGAATCACGCAGACGTTGATGTTTCGGTTAGAGAATGTTATTGTGATTTAGTACACGGAATGCCCAACCTCAATTAATATCCAGTTCGCATTGGTTCACATACATTTTTCACATACATATTCCTCACCACAGTTTGGCTAAATCTAGTAATATCTGTATTATCCGAGTCCTGTTCTCTAATCGCTATGTATCTGATATAGTTGGCGTGCTCAAAATCGTCGGTGATGCATATGATCTTCTAGTGAAATGTAATCGTGCACACTTGGAAACGTGGTTCACGCTGGAGGAGGACAGTGTTCTACTGAGGTGAGAAAGTCTTTGAGAGGATAATCTTACCGCAGGAGATATCATATGGGAATAGATATGTGTAAGGATGTTCAGATACGAGCACGAAACGGGAAGCACTCAACCTGTAACAGGACAGCAAAGGAAAAAACAGCTTTTTCCGTTTGGACAATCAACGGCGGAGCAGCTAGTGAACTAATCATTTGCAGTCTGGCTAATGCCTACTGTGTTTCGGAAACTAGCATTTCAGTTGAGGATTGATCAGTGTGGGTGTGGACTGCTATTGTCAATTATGCCGCTTCTGAGAAGCCGGTCAGTTTTTGTCGGGCAGCGTCTGTGACAATCATCGCGGTGGTTTCGGATATCATTTGATCGATACAGGTCTACCAGTCACGAACATTGTACTCTATCTGACGCACGCAGACGAATTGTGGTCTTCTTCTTGTAATTGACCATAGTATTTATGTCACTAGTACAACGGTTCCAGCGAATTGATTTGGTTCTGATATTCGGCACCATTCGTGATACGTGCGTCGCTCAACGTTCCTCGGAAAGACATACACAAACAATGTTAGTTGCTTAAGTAAATTCGTAAATCTCATTGCTCATAATTTCACAACTTTGTATGGTTCGCGCGTCTTGATGTAGACTTAGAAGCAGGGCCATTAGGCCCGTTCGCAAATTAATATGTTGAAGCAACCGCAGGGTTTGGCGAAAATAAAATGCCCGAAAACCAGACCCGAACACGATCAGGTAAGCTTGTGTAGTTTGAGCACAGCAAACATCGAGCGAGAATAGTGCGCTCTGATTGCACAGACTGTGCTACTTGAATGACCTGAGCATTGCGTGTTTGTGCAAACAAGTGATTGACATCAGCTGAACTGTTCTACTTGTTCGTCACTGAGCTGTTCGAACGTTTCATTTCACTCAAGAGTTATACTACTCACGAGTACGCCAGACAACAACCCAATATTGTGCTAAGTGTGGTGAGATTGCCTATCACATGAAAATCTATAGTGATCACAATTCTAAACGGATATCTGCTGCGTTGTTTAGTATTCACTGATGGAAAGTCATTCCAGACACAATCTGTGAACAACGCAGATCAGTACTTAGTGACACACGTTCCTCCCTGATATGATTCAGTGTTAAAACTGAATAGAAATATAATGCAAATTACATAGGGGTTTTCGTCAAAAGTAACGCAAGCATAGGCGTGAAATGGTCATCAAACTTGTGCCACGGCATGTGTGTCTTCTTAGTGTATTGGCAATATCTGTGCAAAAGACTCCCGTTCATTGCTTGCTGTGCAAACACCAGCAAAACTCACAACTGACGCAACTCATCCACTATATTAGGAGTTCTTTAACTGTTTTCTGTCTTCTATCAGATACCGGGACAATCATTCAGCTGCGGATACCGGGTCTTTCTCCCCATCCGTTATACCTCAGATAGCTCGACTGCTAGGAGAAAATCAGTCTGATTACATATAGATTAACCATAAAGCCGAACCAATAGAAAATCCGACAAATGAGACCGAGTGAGTTCAAAGTTTCCACGAAACAAGTTTCATGTGGACAATCAGTATCTACCGGTCAACCATGAGCTTCACTCACACTATGAGAGTGGATATTCAGTGCGTCACAGAAAAACAGCAAATCTAAAGTGGAAGTGAGATACAGTAAAATCAAATCTTATCCCTGTCAGTTGATGCCTGTCAAACACTGTGTCTGACTGCAAACTATTTCACTCAATGGGTTGTGATCAGTGGTTGTAGACAGAACACTAACGTCAGTCCCAGAACATGCCTTCAGCTGAGGTAACATGCAAACCATATGTAGCATCTGTGAGAGACTAACACCAAGGTACGACTGAGCTTTGACGTTTTCATTTGGACGCCAGCTGACAGAGAGATACTCCGGATGAGCAACAGCACAATCATTGCCTGATTGGATACTTCAATCGATAAAATGAATACCTTTCCAAACCATCTATGTCCAGGATACCACTGCCTAATGTCACAACTACCTCAGAACAATGTATCTGTTTCCATAAGTAGAATCAGAAGTTACTATCCGGCGCGTATATGGTACGTATGAAAATTCACCGAGCTAGTTGACCATTTACGATAGGAATTTTACCGAGACGTCTTTTGGAAGAAGTTAAGTTTCAGGTGTTAGGACTTCGTTAACATGAGATTTATACATGCTTCTGCGAAAATGACTAACGGTAATACACTGACCTCCATGACACTGGTCAGAACTCGTGCGGTTCAGCGGGGCCATATAATTTTTTGTGTTCACCCAAAGAATGTGGCTGAAATACTGCAGTCAGAACACTTAACTTGTCACTGGCTCGCTATCATACAGGGTATAGATAAATTACTTAGATGGACCTACCTTGCAGGAAATGGTTGTTACACCATATTGCATTCTAGTGTCCTATTCTCAATTTCCCAGTACACCGTAAGATAGATAATACTCCTAGGAGCCAGTTGACGAAAGTCCCTCTCAGAAATTTCATCTAACTGTGTTTGCGCATCTGTTGTGTCTCTTGAGTTACAAACCAACGGACTGTCATACTTGTATTTTCGATCTTCTCACTCAGAGATATCCTGCATCGTTGGGAGATTTCCCCCACTTTTCACGGACGAGACCGCTGCATTCTTCCTTCACGCTAACCCTAGCCTACTTGGGCGGTTTTCCAGTTCAATGCCTTTAACTTCAACAGTACATCTAGGAACCTCATCCATGTATCGCGTATAGCAGAGTGAAAAGAAAACCTGGTTTTTCTCGAACACACGATGATTCGCAAAACTCTCATCCCTAACGTGGTAGACTTCAAACAACAGTCCTATTCAGGAGACCCCAGATGATCTGATTTGTAGCATCACCAAAATATTTCTACTATCATCGAGTACCTGCTTTCGGCTGGCGGGAAACTAAACTGACCAAATATGAAATCCTTAATTCTTACTTAGATACGGCTCCGATTCCCACAGCATTCATATTTGTTGGGAACGTCGGACTTTGAACAGGTGCTAGTAAGTCATTCAGTCATCATCTGCCTGATTCTGAAAAAGATTACTGGACACCTTCTGGTAAGTAAGATATACAGATCTTCTCCAACCGTTCGAACGGCGTGCTCACGAGGCTACTAGAAGGTTTTGTGAATAGACCACAAACGCTAACGCGACAGAGAAGTCTCCTTATTGTCTTCAGTGATAAGGCTAGCTGCTTCAAAACTAGGTTATCTCGCAACGGTTAGGCCCCGCCCTCATTAACGTTGTGCCGCCCGACATCTCAAACGGCGTATGCTTACATCTTAACAACGAAAGGCGGTTTACCTAGATTGAACGAATTCCCTAGCATTTAGTCCAAGTCTGCGCGTGTCCTTCTGTTCCACAGCTTATCGATAACATTTGACAGTATTACGACGATAGCAAACCTATTGACTGAAATCTCGTTGTATTTCTGGAATTCAAAAAAGAATCACGTCATTTCAACTGACGTCTTTTTCAGCAAGATTGAGA
>QNGE01010340.1:0-10459 GCA_008508345.1 Paragonimus westermani
GACCTACTAACCCCAAACGGCCGGCGCATTCGCGGCCACACATATCATGACGCAATACAGTCATATCCCTACGAACTCTGGCACTGATGGTATCCTTGCCTACCGCGCCCTTGATACGGTGGATAACGGAATGACGGTCAACGGTAATGAACAATGGACTGCGGAATATACACCACTGATTCATAACCTCGCGTCCAGCTCAGCTGACCGGGGCTAACTTATGGACAGAAAAACTGGCCTCTGGACAAAGTTTTTTACACTTCAGTCAGTCCGAAGACAACACTGTCATAAACCCGTTCTTATTTATAGAGTTTGTGATCACTCAGGATACAAGGTCAGAAAGTGAATCAGACAAGTATCCAGGTGATACAGTGATGCCCCAGTTGGAAGACAAGGATGCAGGCGGGTTGTCAAAAATTGGCACAGAGGCTGTGAACTCTCGTGAAGGGTGAAGTGGCACATCACCGTGTCGACTGTGAAGGTAATCAGCTAGGGCTTTCCGAAGGCAAATAAAACGGTATTTTGGGGGGAATTGGACTCTTGCCCGAAATGAGCCTTACCAAGAATAGGATTTAGCCAGTAAAGCACGGCGTTTTAAATGCAAATGTCGAACCAGATATGGACGACGGTGATCAGTACATATCCACGAAACTTATTCAAGCGTGGGATCAGTGAGGTTGTATTGCTGCTTTGAGTAGTCTGAGCTGTCATGGTGTCATCTTATTCACAGTTTATTTTATGCAGTGGAAACATATTACAGAATGTGCTAATAACTGGAATATGCCTGGGATCGACACATTATATATAATGTCGAGACTGTTGGGAAATTGATAAGTTGGTTTATTGGCAAAGTTTCAATCCTGACAAAGAACCTTCTTCAGACAGGATCTGATCTGAAGTTTCATCACACTTCAGCTCTGTTCTGGCAATAATGCATTTAGTATCATGTAATCCCTTCTTCGTAATTTTGCTATATTTCTACAGTTCTGTTATTTCGATTATTTTAATACAATATAGCGTACCTTAAATTCCCATCATTGTTATGTTCAGGTCATGTGCGCGTTCGTAGCATTCTAAATTAGATGCACTTAACCTTCTTAAATTTCATATTCATCGAACACCTAGCCTTTCAAAACGCTTTTGCATTTCTTTTGAACCAGTCCGTTGGAATGCAGGTATTTGTATCCTGTAGTTCTAATGTGTTGCAGCTTGAAAGGTAACACACTGGCACTGTAGTATGTATGTGAAATCACAATGTCTCGAGCACTACGATAATTACCATGTGGGTAGATGACAGGGTAGACTTTCTTCCTCCGCACAGTGCCCGCAATTCAGAGCACTGTGATAACTGCATATACAATGAGTGTGCAAATCGAACAGTCTTGAAATGGACATTTTGTGTGCACATTGTGCAAGATGAAAATTTTGCTTAGGGATCAACGGGAATTAAAATGAACCACTTAAGCTTGGGTCACTTTTGGAGAAAATTTGTGAAAATGAGAAGCAAATTTATGGATGAAGAAACATCTTCATCGTATTAGTTTTTTGACAGGATGTTAATCGTTTGTAGTTTTACTATGCCATCTATGTTCTTGTTTATGTCCATATCAAATTTATTGTGGAGCGGGCCTTCACGTAGTAGTTGAATTAGTGGTCTATATGATCCTAACAATCACCACTAGCTATGCCAGTCAAGGTAGTGGATCAGGCGAATATTCTATCACAACCAATGAGTGAAAGGCATCAATATGAAAAATCCCGGTAACCGTTTGTTCGTTGTCCCCTACTCAAGCTTGCGATAGTGTTGGTACCTGTTCCAGGTTGTCTATTCCAATAGCTATGGGCTCCTCATCTGCCTGGCTCACATTTTCTCACGGGATAAACGGTCCGCGTTTACTTAATTCTCAGTGGTTGACAACCATGTCTAAATATCTCAGACAGCCTCTTCCCGGGTATTTGTTTTTGTCAAGACATAGCTCGCCTGAAAGACAAGCGTTCTACTTGGAAAGGTGGTTCTCGGCAGGGTACTGTACAAGAGATCATATACGAGTGAGAAACAGTCTTACAAGTTAAACCACAGTCTTTCAGAAATTGCCAAATCTGGCAAGGTCTGACATATATTAAGTGTTGAATATCAATAGAATAAGTATCACAACTGGTTTAAGCCTCTTTCACATTAGGGTTTTCCGTAACGTAGCACATACGGTGAAAGCAAACGTGAATCACTGTTGTGTTCATGAAAATTAACGAGAAAGTTAAATGCATATAGTCTTTTTACAGATTCATCCTTTGAACTATTGTTGAATTTTAAAAAGAACAGTTTTAAACCTTCACTTCGGGCGATTGCGTTTGGTGAGAATCGAATCTAGTTTCTGGACACTCAGAGCTGTTGTAATTTGAAGTCTATTTATCGGCAAATGTGTTTTACCGAAAACAACGTGCGCCTTGATTTTATCTTCTTGGTTGAAAAGGAAGTTTTTAATGAACGTTCACAACCGTCGTGATAATTTAGTTCACACTGGCTTGGAGGAGCATTTTCACTGTATGTTGCACAAATCCGCGCACCTATATGGCTCCTACTGTAGTCCAAGACCAGGTACATTGTATATTGTATGAAGCAGACTCCTGGTGACGTCGGTTGCCTAGTTTGCTACCGTATGTTTACCTGGACACTTTGTTGTAAGCAGTATATGTTCCTGGAGAAAAGTCTTTCAACTTGGTCATTAGTTGTTTTTTTTAACTAACCTCCTAGGTAAGCCGCGACGGACTAAGCATCTCTTTCCTTCTAATCCAAGTCGGTAGAATACATTCAACTAGTCCACTACAAGAATCACCATCCACATACCTCACTTACCTAAGGTAGTCATCTGATTAGTCATATTACAGCTATCTTTCATAAGTTCTTTCGTTAGTATAAGTCTGTTATCGACAAAGATATGTTTTCATTTAAGTTCATGAAATAAGTACAATGCTGTAGCGATTCACGCATGTTTGGGCGGATTATGTAAAACGTTTAGTTATACTTCTTCGTTAGCTCAACCCAGCAGTTAACGAAGGGTAAAGCTTTGCGTTTCTTCGCTGATGTAGTTATACTACGATAATGTGGTCATCTGAGTTAATCTAGTGCCACCTATTTTATTGAAGCGTATTTAGTGATCGGTAAATGAAAATTTCAGAGACAACTGGATATGTTTAATTTTGCTTCAATTTATGTAACTGTGCACGCTCGTCATCAAAGCTGTCTAGCTTGCATTACAGTGGGTTCTGCAGTTCCATACAGTTTTCCTGATGTCAGTTAATAATTATTATGGTTGCATCTTATTTGGCTAATTCTGAATTTGACACCATCTCTCCACGTAGCAATGAAGTGATTTACGAGCTATAGATTCGAAATGGTTTTGATTTTGATTTTCTGGTTGTTTAACCTTTGCGAAAATAGAGGCTTTTTCAGTTCATTGTTTCTATGGGCCACAACACGAACACATGGTTAAAGTTAGTGGATTTCTACCGGCAGTATTCCACACAACGTTGTCAACATCTCTCCTTCCTTTGACCAACTTTCGTATGATCATCTGAGTTTTAATTTTTGCAGTGGCCAGTAAGTCACATCAAGCCTTGTGGATCACTATCCAAACACATTAGCAAGCCGTGGTCAGAGCTAATCACGAGCCAACACACTGACTGTACCTACAGGCTTTTAGTGTTTTATCATACTTGCTTGTCCAGCGTTTATAATCAGCAGATCTCACTGTCCTCCAGTACTCACTCTAACCGCTGGATCACCAGCCACGTACGTATACTTCAACGAAACATTGTTTCTGAAAAATCTTTTGTACTAATTGGGGAAGTACAGGATAATCTAAATTGTGAAGCGTGTCTTAGTGTATGGACACTGTCCACCTTGCTACAATCCACAAAACGTGCGCACTTAACCTCAATACTTTCAAACGGCGTTCATTGTGTTGACGATCGTGTTTCTCGAGTCATTCAAAGTTCCGCATATCGTTCCGGCTGGTTTGGTTACCACTCCGAAGTGTGCATTTGCCAGTGACTATTCACTAGTACATCCACAAATTGCCCAACGGCCAAGTGAGTTATGCAGGATAGAAACCACGATATTTACAAACATGCACCAATCAACTTCACAGACTAATTTGCCTAGCAAACTGAACTTATCATCTGACGCTAGTGAACCAACCTAGCCCGAACACATTATTGTCTAACACAACTGTCGTTTGATTTATGTCTTCACAACGTCGTGTATTGTGATTTATACTGTCACGTGCTCCGTCATCTTCTTTGCTTGCAATATTATTCACTGGCATAATGGGAAAAATTTAAAACTCCGAACTGAGGTTCTGCTTCACGAGACTCGCAGCTGAACCCTATTGATTACTGAAATTTCGACTCAGATAACGTGCCCTGACCATACAGAGAGCCAGCTAGAATGAAGTGTTAATATTTATCCTTGCATGTTATCAATAGGGACACCCTGTGAGTAACCTCGACGACTTGACATACTGTCAGTGATATCTTAGACAATGAGCGATCAGTGGATGTGTATGATCTGTTTAGCGAACTAATATTACTGCTGTCCTCTAACCAATGAATAGGATACGATCACTTTAATACTACAAACAATATTCCCTAGTTTATTGCACGGATCATATCCCCCGTTACTCATAATTCACTGCAAAATTTTAAAACATTTTCTTTTCCAGCAAAAGATCGGCAGTTGTTTGTTTCAATCCAATACCACCACCTCATCGATTAGCAGCATGAAGTTCAAGCTGTTTATCGGCAGACAGTCAAATCGACCGGTGTGTCATTTGGCGATTAACGACGCACAATACGAGCAAACAGGGCAATACACATGCAAAACGGTTCATGCGAATTCGGATGGGGAAATGGCATCTGCGACAGTGTTAGTATTCAGTGAGTTTTGGTCACGGTTTTCTCTCAAAGTGTTTAACAGAAAACTTTGTTTTAGCACAAAAGAGTTACTTACTGATTGCTGTTTAAACGATTTTCTAGTGCAGATTTTCGAAACTGCATCTTGAAAAATGATTGTAAAAGATTCCCAAACTAGACACCAGCCGTGTTCCATAAGTTTTTTCATTTCGGGTTAGAAATCACGGCTGTCATGACTCCAGTGTGCATTATGGGAATTAATGAACGCAAGTAATGCATAAGCTGAGAACACCTAGTATCCAGTTAGCCATGCGCGATGCATCTTTTAATTTCGATAAAATATTCTTCCCTAATCCAGCGCAGTTTACAATGTTCAAATTTCTCTTTCAATACTAAAATTAGGCCTTTGGTAAACGTTTGTACACTGTTAAACTTTGATTGCTGTTCCGTGGTTGACAATTTTGGCTGGCAGACAGCTGTTACAGGCAGTCAAGAGAGTCACAGAAGATAGGAGATCATACAAGCGCCGAACTTATTTAATAAAGTAGACCGGCTGATCGATGCACTGAGCACTGGTGCGCCACATTAAGCTGCAACCGCAAGTACCAGAATATCCGTTGCCAAGACTGTTGGTGGATGTACACTGATGGTGACAGTCGACTGGAAGACAGAGCAGCTCAGGTGACCAGAGTAAAAACTACTTTCAGTCTTGGGGCGAACTCCTCGCCCACGGGCTAGCTGGTGTTGTGACAGTGGCTCGATCGAAAGGCGCGGCTACAGAATAAAGTACAAACACATGATCGAATTGTTAGACTACATGGCGAACAAATGTCTTCGATAATCCATCATCAGAACAATAAAATTATGTAGGATATTTTAGTGAATGTAAACAGACTGAATTGTCTAGTTGGCCAGAATAAAAGAAAAAACGTAAACCTCTCAATATCCATCAGTTGTCAATCTGTAATAAACGCCAACCATCAGTGTGGATATGGGTAAGAATGCACCATTCAAAGTCAACGGGGTTTTACACCTACATATTGGAACGTCTAATAGGAACTTCGGTCACCCCAAATGCTTGTGTCAACTGAGTGCTTGATTTTATACATGAATGGTCATTGTTTTTTTATGGCTAACGCCTTTGTCTGACCATTTTGAGCTGATTAACCTGAACTGTGTGCAATGTAAAAAGCTTGCTTCGGATCCACCCGATGGTTTGTATCGGATAAATGTGCTACGGTGATGCAGTTGATTGTTTCCACATCCCCGTTCCAAGCCAAGTTGGGTTGTGCTCCTCGATCCATTTGGAAAAACGTCTGGTCTTGCGACCAACGCATCCTGCCATACAGCCGAAAGACAGCGGGTACGCAACCGTGGATTAGTCGACGACAGCAAGTTTGTCTTTCAAGCTTCGAGTAGTGATCCAACTGCGTAACAACGTTGTCAGGAATGTGCGTCCGAGAGTCCGATAAAACCTACGAATGACTCACTGTGCTACGATATCTCTAAAAAACAAACGAGTAAATATCGCTTTCTTCTTTACTGTGTTCATGGGGTCGCGTGATTCTTCTGAAATCACGTTACGATTTATGAAGTGATCAGGATAGCCATTCTCTCGCAGTGCACTGAAAGTATACCTTAACTACTGATCTGTTGTGTTCGAAAAAAGGCTTCCCTTGCTATACTTTAGGAAACCATCGTTAGGCATCCTGAATTTATGTCATTGAGGACTTCACGCACTACAATTAACTAACATGTTCGAACTACAAACCATTCAGTTTCAGCGGAAAGGTGGCGTCTATTGGATTTACTCACGTGAATTCTGAAAGAATACGGGCGCGTTCTAACTTGGTAATAGATTAGCGCATCATGTTAGAAGTATGTTCAAATCTCAAGTTATTTATTCTTTTCAATAATACATTAAACACATGTGCAAACAGGTTACCTTCGGTACTGAACAATCCTCAGTCACTGTGAGAAAAGCATGACACATGATTGAGTAATTATAAACCGGTTGCACTCGATATAAAAGGCAGTCAGAGAGGAAAAACGAATGAGAATATATGTAACACTATTTGGTATCTAGCGTTTTGGGAAAATTCATTTGGTACGCGCATCAAGCTGCTTCCGTAATGAACACATAAGTTAATCCCCTTGTCACTATCTTTCAAATGTTTCCAAGCATTTTACTAGACATGTAAGAAATATTGACTACCATCTCGCAGGAATGATCTCTAAAACAATCCGTTTGTCTCAGACAGTCATACATTTTTGGAATGACCTAGTCTGTTTGAATTGCATTATTCGCATTTGTTCCTTCTTGTAGCGCCCATTCTTGATTTACGGCTCAAATTGGAAAATGAAACATCCCTGGTTGTTGATGAATCAGCGTACGTGGAGTGTGTGGCTAGGGGTGGAAAACCTCTCCCGAAACTACGGCTACAACTGGGCGGTGAGCCAGTCAGTAACGTTGGTTTTGCACAACGTACGGATTCACCAGGTGAGGGAGATCGGTTAGGAATTTTAGTACTCATTTCACGTAACTGCTTTTGGGTATTGCCCTTAGATTAGGAGAGAACTGTGTATCGCTGCTGACAGCCAAAACATATATGTTTTATAATAGTTCATTGATTAAACCAAACAGATAAGGTGACATAAGACTCATCGTTTATTAGTCAGTTTAGTTGGTTGTTTCATGGAAAATTTACAGTCAAATGAATATTGCGTTCAGCGCCGAAGTGCGAAAATCTCTCCGGTTAGGTCAACCTGTTTTATTGTCGGGGTGATAAGGCAGATACCTCAAAAACAGTCACACGAATTACGCAATAACAGTTCATTGGTGATCGTCCCAATGACGGCGGTCAGGACTGTGTTCACTTTGATGATACCAGGAAATTGGGGGCTTGTGAAAACATTGCAGTTGTAAGACCTGTGCATTCAACCAAACAATAACTGATAACTGATAAATTGCTGCGGATAGAAGGAAAGAGGTACTGATGTTTTGATGCAGGTTCGTATCCATGTAGATGTTAGGTATCACTTCAGTCACTACTGCACGCCAGTCTGCTCTGTCAGAAAGCCGAGAACCGTCTGATCCATTAGAAGTCTTTTCGGTCTTCGTAACTCTGGTGGCCTTTGCGATTAACCGCTTTTACGTAGCTTGAAACCCTTTTCTAGTTGTCTCGATAATGGCCAAATCAGTTATATCGTCAGAATTCAACGAGCCACCGGTGCAGTAAACAAGTGTGGTCAAGTGGTCTTGCAGTATCTTACAGCACGTAACCATAAGTCTACATTGTGCTTTCAACATTGAGCAACCCAACTACGTTGTATACGTACCGATCCACCCGATAGACGTTTCGTTGAACTTATTCAGACTGAATGCCCGCGTTATGGATTTTAGGTTGGTAGTAACCGATGTTTTGTTTCACCTTCCATCTGACTTGCTTTTATTGGGACAGAACGTTCTTTATTATCGGTGGTTGTAGCAATTATTGACTGTAACCAACAGGTCTAGCAACTTTGTTAACAAGAATTGGCAAGACAACGTCTTTTGTTCGTCAGAATTCGGGATTGATAATTACGGAAACGATTATAGTACTTATTCAGTTGTTCCAAATCCTCTAGCCTGAACTTATCCGCCCGTTATTTTGTTTTCTCGTATGAACTATCCACAGTTTGAGCATTTGCTAAGCACTTGTGTTACTGAATTTCACGGTTGGTCTGAACGACCAGTTGTTCCGTTGCCCGGTTCAATTTCTGCAATCACCGTATGAAAAACTGAGCCTTGGAGCTGCTAAGAGAAAAGAACAAAGGCCCAGATTAACCTGACTTGACTTGAGCTGTTAACCTAATTTAATTCACTATAGTGTGGGGTGGAGCAAATAGTGGAGCAGTTACATATCTCCCAGTCCGACAGTAGTGATGCGTGTGAAAGAATTCAACAAACTGAGAATGAAAGGAATATCATAGGTGAAAATCGAATTAACGAACTGGCTTCTCCTTGAAATTGATATTGCCGACCTTCCTGAAGAACTACGCTGTTATGTTATCAGAACTATCCATAAACATCGCTGTTTATTTGCGGAGCTGTTCACCCGGGTTTTTTCTTCGGCTAACCTCCAAGATTACTCATTTTTTCCGTAAGAATAGAGTGGCAAACTTTAGTCTCCATAAAAAACATCAGATGTTGAGCTATAAGGAAAAAGAAACGGAAAAACGGAAGCTTGCCACTAAAACTAAGTTTTTCACTCTTCCATGAAAAACCACTATGAGCATACGCAATCCGAGGAGAGTTTGTGATACCGTTTATCATAACCTGTCCGCGCATCTCAATATTTAGTTCGCTGTTGTTTTATTCTAGTTATTTTCGAACTAATGAACTGCCAGATCACAAAAATATTCGAGGTGAACAAGAAAAGCATCTGGAGAGTTGTGGACTTTTTGATATATGATCAATCAGTAGTCTTCCGCCATCCACCATGAGCATGTGTGATCAATAATTTTCACTGTTACGGATACTAGGATTTCTACGTCACTTTTATCCAACTAACATTCCCCATATGCTTGCCTCTTCTAGAGACTCATCTGACTGAAAATTCTAAGTTTGAGACTTTTTCACAAGATTTCGTAACTTAATCCAATTTCACAAATATAAAGGTTGGTCGACTCAATAAAATGAAACGACTTAAGATCGTCTAAAGAGGGGCTGCTCTGGACACAAAGCTGCTCCAAAAACTTGCCGTCATTGGTAGAGAACTACGCTAATACTGTTTTTAATGTATTATTGTATAGTATCTTATCTATTGCTCAAAACCGTACAGGCCATGTTAATTTCTGTCTGCAGCACTGGAATTCGCTCTAAAATAGTACGGACCTTTCGCATTGGTGTGTTTGTTTAATTTCGTTGGGTAGGTGGTTGGCTAGGTTTAGTGAATCGTATACAGTTTGCAAACACTGCTGCCAGTGCAATGGGTATATTACAGAGCGATACGAAATGCTTACTATAATTGATACGTTGGCTAGTGCTAGGCAAATGTGGCTGTCAGGATGAGCACGCCTGCGCGTGATGAAGTGCAAGCCAGGGTATTATGAGGGTAATACTCTAGATGAGCTCGAGTTCACCATGATAAAAACGGGCTCGTAGATCACATAGAAGTGACACTATACACAGTATCCACCCTCGATACTACAACTCATCGAATAGAGTCGAGATCTCTTTCGATCCACTTTCAAACACCTCTTTTGGACTGTAACTCTTCAACAGTATAGTTTACCTGTCCTTCAGAACATCTACGATCTACGAGAGTGTCCTTAAAAAGATTGACTGCTCCACTATCGGTATACCGTTTGCCTAAAAATGTTGAGAAATCCTTGACTAACTATAGCATCGACCTATCCTATGGGATTTCACATCACATGATGGTACAAATGGCTGACCTTCCTGGATTTGCCCTCCCAGCTGGTCACGTTTGCGAGATTCGACTCTCTGATGGTTGGGAACAGCGGTGGTGTTGTTGTTTGTAGCTCGGGTTGATGGTTTTGGTAT
>QNGE01010341.1:0-10457 GCA_008508345.1 Paragonimus westermani
AGTTAGTGTAATTCACATTCGTGTACTCGTTCCGACACGGAAATTACCTCTGTCTTCAATCGGCTGAATTTAGACTGTTAGTGCCACCTCAACTCGTGTCTATCAAACTGTGCTCAACCACACGGAAAGTAAGCTAGGCAAACAGAGATAACTGGTCTCCAGGGTGGAAGATGTGTATAGGGGGTGCGTCAGCCCGCGTTATCAGAGAACACCAGCGTCTGTAGATCAAGCAGAGAACAGTGTCCGTTGTCGCTAAACCACTGGTCATGTTAGTGACCCAGTATTTGCGTTCAGAATCCTATCAAGTCATCTTAATCTAAGATTCTTGCTGCTTATTGCAGTGACTGTAAGCAATCGACTGAAGTCGTTCTTGTATGTTCGGATTGTTTTATATGAAAACATCGGTTCATGTTATCGTAACCTCGGTACTGATGAGTCAGTACGAAATGCTTGCACATGTCAACCTTTAACTATTCTCCTCAGACCTCTGATGGAAACTAACTATTTCAGCTTCGTGCTATTGTAAAGCCGATACAGACTACTTAATGCAAACAGCATTTCTCTGTCCCTCTTTGCTTTTTCTAATACCGTCTTATGTTTGGACAAAACAGACGACTGGTAGGCGCAAGCATTTGCTATTGACGCGTCAGTACCAAATTTAATGTGACAAGAATCGATTTCTATAGCAAACAATTCAGGGGATTGTTAATCAATAAGCGGGTTAAAATAAGTCACTAGGTCCAAGGAAAGGTCATATGTGATTGCATCATTTCATAGTTTTGTTAGCCGCAAGATCACTGGTCAAGAAATATTCTCTAGTTCGTCCAGAATATGAATGTACCAATGAGCCTATTCGAAACACAACACTGTATACTAGGACGTTTACCTTTATGACGCTAATGTTTGCAACAATTGGTTATACAATCTCTTTCGTGTGCGATATCCACCCTCATTACACGTAGATAGCGTGGCAACTACCGCTAATCGAGATTGAGTTATCCCGTTGTCAGATCGTGTGTTTGTTTGCTTTTGTCGCTCAGCCCACCGCAAAATAATCGTGGTGATCTGTTGACTTTGTTTCCTAGGACTTGTTCGAATTAGTGTGGATATGTTTTCTGTGCACGTTATCTGATAGGGCACATGATAGTTTTAACCACTTTCGCACTTGCTGTGTACTGGGTTCGTTGGCTCCAAGAATCTGGTTATCAATTCCTAAGCTTTTGTGATCCTAATATAAAACGGTTGGAGACGGATAGGACAAAACCCATACGGAAAACCACATTTTCATCCCACCGCAATGTCGTGATTAATCAAACCGTAGGACACATTCATTTCAAATGGAGACGTTACATATATCCACGGTTCTCTATTCTTAGCCACGCAATAACTGTTATTGACTTGCTGGCACTTGGCTCTCGATTCCTATGGATTAGTTTCATCTCCCTCCTTATGGCAGTACGGTACTTTTCGGTAACTCAAGTTGTTACATGATTTAATACTTTAGTTTGAAAATGATTGGATATTGCGGTCTGATGTGGCCTTCGTGTTAAACTAAGTCTTAAAGACTGACCGTGGTTTATGTTAATTATTACAACAGTAATTCTCTAGTAATCATGTGTGACATTATCACCTTGGGGGCTGTTGTATCTGTATCCGTGCCCCATCCACTACACGCCCTACGGACAATAACAACGCTAGTGAGAACAAGTCTCTCAGTAGAAGCGCATCGTGTATTGTCGCATTTACAAGCAATCGGGTCATTTTAAAGTGCATGGACGAGTGAGCCGTTGGTCGTTGAAGCCGCGACCAATCAGAACATTCTTGGAGCCTTGGCACGAGCGTGGGGCACACAGGCGGCCTTGACGCCTATACAACAGGGGCACAACAGCGAGTCTCAACAAGTCGTAGCAACTCTACGTAGACAACAGGTTACAGGTCTACTCGGGGGAGCTATATCGTTTTGGGCATCGAAGTTCTCGCCAATAAGTTTGTCTGTACTGCCTCCAAAAAGTTATCTAGTTTCCTTATATACAATAACCTGAATATTCTCTCTTGCGATTTCTATTTCCGGAGTTCAAAGTTTACCAACCAATTTTCATGCTTATGGTTAAACGTTTTCTCATGGAACGGACCTTAAGTAAACTTCGCACTCCTCTTACAGCGCTCCAAGTTGCGTAACTGCATTTCCGAAACCGTTTGATATGGTGCGCTATGAGGCTGGACTAGTACGTGAAATCTTCTCAAAAACGGGACTAACAACGTCCTCTTTTCAACACAGGTCAATTAGGTGACGTCACCGTTCATTAACTCATAAATCACCTACCACAATCAGCGCGGTTAACGACCTACATTTCTGGACAGTACCTGAGGCCAGCTACAGACTGGAATGGACGAAAACTTGCTGCTCAGGTGTGTCGAACGATCGATGTGCTGATCACGGAAACGACCGGAACAAAGGAGGTGTTTGAGTTAGCAATTGTCTGAAGTTAACCACCGCCATATCACTAAACCGGCGTAGCCACTGCGTTCCAGTCCATCTTTCACACTATATTCGCTTTATATTCGACACACTGCTAAGATGCACATCGGGAAACAACCTGCTCCCATCGGTTTAAAAGGAACAGTCTACCAACCTTTCGTTGGTCTGACGACAGTTGTTGTACTTAAACGGACTACTGATGAGTAGGAAGGGGTTGTTGACTTTAATGTGGATTGCAAAAATGATTGCAGCTGTCGCATTCGGTATGGCCGAAGTTGTAGTGCCGGCGGCGGTAAAGAGATGCACTATGAAGTTAACAACGTAACCGTTTGAGGCAATCACTTGTAAGATGTGCAGCCCTATTTGCTGTCGTACAAATCTGAGAACCGACTTAATCCACTTTTCAAATTACCGTTCTTTTGCAGAATTTCTGCTGATAAAAGCATCTAAATGTGTGCGAAAATTCACAATATTCTTAGGGAATGGATGAAAAACTACCTGACATCATAGAGAAACGTTTCGAACGCCAGTAAATCTAAGGAAGGTTCGTTTTTACCAGCGGTCCAAAATCGAACAAATAATCGACTCAGGTGGATTAAAACCGACGCACTTTTGTAATTCCAGAAAAAACTTTCCATTCTCGTTTACACTATTGCAAGCTAATCATTTCATTATGTGGAATCCTAAATCAAGAAGCATCCAAAAGGGACATTATGCATTATTTCTGAAGCTAGAACATAAACATTCGATGACCCAGCAACTAGACGCTGTCTAGCGTGAACAAAAATTCCGTAGCATTCCGCAGTCGCGGTTCTAAGGTAAACATGCGCGCTGGGTGTACCATTTTGTGAGTGGAATACTGTATGTTCGAAGGCAGATCGCAATATTTGTGTCGAATATAATCTAACATAGTGCTCTATAACCCGTACGAATAAGGCACAAATGTGTAACATTTCTGTGGAAGAGGTAACCGGAGACGAGATACGAGGATCGGTGTGTCTTATGCTAGTTTGTATTGTGCATGTTCCAGATGGCAATGATGAGGATGTTGTCCAACAAATCCATGACTGAAAGTTTCCAATGGGGCAAAGTTCAACCTTAAGAAGAAATACTTCGAATTACTATCCATTTGGCTGCCGATTCATTGGAAATCGATTAAATGACCAGCTGCTTTCGGCAATTCCTAATGGGTTTTTGTAACAACATAAAATATACGCGATTTGTTTCAGATGGTCCACATCCTGTTGAGCGGAAGAGATTTTCAGCCTATAGGTCACGTAACCAAAGCAAACAGCACTGAAGTATGGACAGTTTTTGAGAGATTAATTTTACAGATATCCCACTCGAGTAATCTGAATTTACTTTGGTTCTACACAACTGAGGGATAATCGTGTACATCAACATTGCTCAGCTACCTCACCATAGTTTGTCAAGACTACCAGAGTCTTCTAACGATGCACAAGGTCTGAATAACATTGAATGCGAACCAATAACTCGTATGAACTAGTCACTTATAGGATTATCAACCACCTATAATGTGAGTATCTTTTGTAAACAACCAATCGACTGATAGTATGAACCGTATATCTCCACAAAATAGATCAAACAGAATATTGGCGGTGGTTTTCTACCTGCAGGGCCAGCACCGACTGTTCTTCATTTGTCTTTTGATAGGGCCGCAAGTATTGCACCATTATACGCTACAACCAAAACAGCGGTTTATTCAGAGAGTTCCGGGCTCGTGTAAACCCACAGTGCCTCCTCTTAGAATACATTCCATCATAAGGTAACTAGTGTAACGCAGTTTGTTGTCGTATGATTAACACCACCTGAGTTTTCGACTGTGTAATTTGCGTGCCTGACCTACTGGGCCTCTGGCTCATGATTGTCGGTTTCTGTAACCATTCTAGATTACTGTAATGCCCCCGTCTTTTACAGAGACGCTGTTCGTTAGTGTCTTCAATCCGCTACACGTTACATTAGTTTATTTGTCTGGCATAGGGATTAGACGTTGACAGTGTTCCAGCTTTGAATTTGATCACTAGGTCCACTGTGTACACATAAGTCACTGGGCAAGCTGGTCATGGTCCAGACGGTTAACCAAATTAGAATTGTGATGAATGGAAGTTGAAAATTATCGACATTTGATCGATGGTTTCAAATTCGCAAACGTTTTTCAGCCAAACGCTTTCGAAAGCAGAACCTACACTTTGGCTTCACACATTGTACCCCTCGTCAGTGTTGCACGTTTGCTGTGAATACCGAGGGACTCAATCGAGAACAAACTTGAATCTAAGGCTTCTTTCTGGAAAGGACCAGCATGCGAAAAAGAAGATCAGATATGGATGATATCGAAGGTGTAATAAGCTGGATTTGATCACTTCATGCACGGATATGCATATATTATGTTTACATTAAAACTGTTCAGTAGACACCGCTTTCAATTATTTTGACTATGCTACCCGAGCTGCAGACATTCTCGGTGGCAACGTGTTCAAATGTGTGGGAGGTCCGTCTGTGAGCAACGTTTCTTCCTACATAACTGCATTCGTCATACGTTCACCAAGCTCGTTGTATGCAAGCCACCGGTCGGACCTCAACACGCAAAGATTATATGCACCTGTTACCGAAACCTGTTGAAACCGAGAACTTATCAGCGACGCAGGCTTTCACATCTGACACGAAACGGAAGAGAGTATGGGAAATTCAAACAAGTGGCTACCCAATTATTCCACTCTTAATAGAGCAGCTGGGCCGAAAAAGCTATAATAATTCCAACAGGCTCAAATACAACAAGGATGAATGATCGGTTGAGTAAAAATCCTAGCCTCTCATTCTGCCCCAAAACGAACTAACATATGACAAAAAGGTTTTACATTCCATCACCCAGATGCGTCTACAACAAAATTCATCGAATCGTTCAACTTACGATTGAAAAACAGCGGTCCGGACGGCCTGTAGACACAAAGATTTGTATACAGCTGACTAATCGAAAGTCAACAACTAAACTCAACAGCTAAGCAAAATAAAACACAGAGGACTGAATCTCATTCAGTGACCGCGCTGCGACCACACATTGAGCTTTCAATGTCTCGCTCACGCACGCGTCTTTTTGACAACTCTCAATGTCACAAAGACTGACGTCACGCCCGTAGCAATATAACGCGTGAACAGACGATCTCGGTCCAGCCGGCAACCACAACTCCGCTGTACGCACCAGACCTCTGCTCATCTGACAGACACAGTGAACTCTCTTCTGTCAACACTGTGGTTTAAAGCACTGGGTTCCCTTGTTCCAGTTCGACAGAGCAGTAGGAAGCAAACGTTGCGAAACGATAACATCAACATGTCATTAGCCGCATAGTAAATACAAACGGAATATATATTAAAGGGACATGGCGACAGTATTTGTATAGAGGAGATTTTGTGTTAAAAGACAGCTACCAGGGAAGGCGGACAGTGTGGACCATCAACTTTTGCACACACAATACTGGCTTCCTTTGTTTGATGAGCACAGTTCCACTGATGGCCAGAATTTCGGGGTTTGTGTGCCGTAGCCACACATTAGACGACTTGGTAGTGTCGACGTTTTAACCTGTTTGTATGATGTTTCGCAATTGATGACACCGGATCTCGCTTTTGGCTTTCCTTTGACTGTCCGTTCACTCAGCAAAATAAATCAACCAGTTTGGGAGGGGTTCTGCCATACGTTGACGCAACCACCAGTCCCCTATAGCACCTAAACCTCAGAATTCTGCCATCACTGAACCTGTGCACACCATACAAAGGATGTGAGTAGTGTGTGCGCAAAAGTTGATGATTCACATTGTCCGGCTCTTTTGGTACCGGACTTTTGACCCAAAATCCCCACTGTTCAATTATTGTTGCCATGCTCCTTTGCTATACATTCTGTTTGTATTTAGTATGCGGCTGAGGGGATATACCGAAGTGTTAACATCCCGCAAAGTTTGCCTTCTCGCTGCTCTCTCTGCTCGACGCACACGCGCATCTCATACGCGTTAACCTAAAAGCATGTGAGACCCAAATGGGCACGTGACAGAACACACACACGTGTATTTCGCAACTCCCAACGGCGCGTCTTGGACGATGAACGCCTGAACAACGTGTAAGCCATACCACAATCTCATAGCTCCACGCTGCATAAGCACGATCCTTCCTTCTCAGCATTACCAGCAAACCGCCTACATCTGGGAATTATTATCAGTACTCTTATCAACCCGCATGTTGTTTTTTTATTACACGTGAGTCCCCGTATCTGTGTTTCCTGTTGTTCCCACGATTACATCCAATCAGATAAGATGCATCAATCCTCAACCGTGCACCGTTCTAATGTCGTAAATGGTAGGTGTCAGACCGTAGTTATTTACACACAGTCCTTATACAGCCCTTTACTTGGTGAGAAATTTATCAGGAACGACTAGTGTAGTGAGGAGATACGGTCGCACCATACTACTCACACCACTATTCAGTAGCAGCATGGATCGAGATGATCGCGGATCGAGATAATCGCGTGATAAATACGGCAGAGATACGGGATGGATCGTTGGAGGACAGAATGACATATAATGGCTTTCGCTACACGACGGAACTGATACNATACATTTTTGGGTAAACCTTAGATAAGACATGGTGAATTCTGCCCCATGCGCAAGGCTGTCTTGCGCACAGATTTGTCTTGCTTACATAAAGAACCTGATCACTAGTTCCCATCTCTGTTGGACTGACTTAAACACGCAGATATTTAGATAAGGGCCTGACCATGTGGATTTCAAATAGGCCACTTGGGGTTTGTTTTCGACCGACTAGGTTGGACGCTTTAGACTGCTCGTACCTTAGCCTGTTCCAACCAACGTCGGTGTGGTACTCCGGTTCTCCATCTTGCAACTTAATTGACCTAGTCTACTGTACGGGAAATAGTGAAACGACAGCTTGCCTTTGTTCCGGGACCGAGAGCTCAAATTGTGGTGAGCCGAATAAAACATTCAGCGGCAACTTGTTTGAATCCTGGTTCAGTTTATTAGTTGACTACTCTTCAACATTGTCACCGCTGAGTGACGCTTGCATGAATACCGGTTTCTTCTTGGTCTTTCCAACAGTCTGTAAATGATTCGTGCTAGCCTGAGGGTGAAACATCGGAAAACCGAAATTGCTGATTTTCCTAAAATGCTTGCACGCCTGAGCAGCCCTGATGACAACATATACGGCCAGTAGGTATTTGTGAGTTCGTGCAACCCGAGCACCGTGTCACTGATTTATTTAAGACAAGACACAAATGTATTCATTCTGTCGTGCTTCAGAGATGAATGTCAGAGTTCATCTCACAAGTCAACAAAGGAGATGAGTCAACGATTAACATTAATCTATTTTACAATATGTATATTCTTCACATATCCTTGCCGTCCGGAACGTCTGATCTGAGTAACAAGTTGCCTCCCACTGAAATTTGCGATTGTTCTTAATTGAGAAGTTGGTTTTAAGCAGTTTACACGATATTTTGATTTCTATCTTATCTTTACTCCTGTATTCAGAAATTTACGTCAACTGTAAAACGCACAGAAAATAATGACACAACGTTTGTAAAGGAGTTACTTGACTGTTGAAGGTTTATAATCTTGCAAAATGATGTGATGAATATGTTTATGACAGCCGAAATGAATGACAATGGGAAGTCATCTTTTGTAATCAGCACAACAGGTTTTCAAGTACATCTACACGCTTGTTACAAACTGTATTCCTAAACTGAGATTATGGTTGCACATCATGCTATCCTTTAACACTTCATTCTCCTCTTTCATCTCCCAGATTCACTAGTCACAAAACCGATGTTAGCGATTTACTAACAACGTAGTGTTGAAACCGCTATCTTCCGGAACGAAAGTAAAAGTCAGTCTCCGTGGCACAAAGCACATCTCAGTGCATCAGATGACTGAACAATTGCAATTGGTGCAGACGCCTTGGCTTTCCTATTGGTCGGCCCGCCTCTGTTTGAGGCTCGTTTGTTTTAACACGTGACGCACTTGAACAACTTGTTTTACTCAGGTGCTCGTTATAACAAAATCCGATGCTGGAGCAGCGTGAGTGCTGATTGGTCCCCGCGCGGGCACACCAGTCTGTTCGCGTTTTCGACACTGATTGGCCGTAGCCTTCTGCGAATCACTGGTTGACTTCGTATTGATGCCTTTGTCCAATCCAATCCCTTTACAAAACTAGTTATTGTAATCACCATTTCATGCCCTTTTTCATTATCAAATCGAATCGGAAATCCCAGACAGACTGTGTTCGTGTTCATCAAAGGAGGATGAAGACGTTATAGAACTATCATTAAATAAACTGTGTTTACAAGAAAGTCCCTGAGAGAATCCAGTCATTGCCAGACAGCCCTAGCTGTTCACTGTAGTTCACACTCAGTTACTAGTCATATACTGAATTTCTTTGTTAAACCATACATTTAGATCTGGCCACCACAGTACGTTTCTCGTTTTTCGGGAGTCTACTGATGTAATTAAAGTCAGTGAATGATGGCTTTCGGTTCTTTATACAGTATCGGTTAAAATAAATAAGTCAGGTGCATTTTATACATACCACAGTAACACGACCGCGATTAACCCAGAGGCTGATTTAAGCAATCATGACAGAAAGACTTAAATACGTAAAAACGTGTAGCTGCATTCATACTTCTCCGTAAGGCTTTCCTAACGAAGAGCATATGTTAGCGATCATCCATTAGGTGTGAACCCAGAAAAAAAGGACTCCGGAGTCCAAGAAGCAGTGCTTGACAAATTCAGGCCACTTGACCGAATCCGGTTAGTAAACGGCCTAAACACAACGTTGCAATCACGGTAGGATTGGCGGGCGCAGTAATGTGGAAGCGCCTGAAGCCGCTGGATTCTGTTGTAGTGTTTCGGCCACCGCGGTCTCTGTAAGCGTCTCGGCGTTTGAAAGGTAACGCTGGGTTGGGAACCAGCATGCATCAATGAGTGTAACTGGACGAAGTATAAAATATGATATTTCTATAACGGATCGTGCTATCACGGTAATTTTCTCGCCAAACGACGGACAATGAAGGTCGCATTCGTGTAGTATACAAATTTACAAACTACTAGTAGACTGGTCGAAAAATAGCAAGTCCTCTTTAGAGTCTGAGGCACATCATTGTGTTTTTAGGTTTACCGTGTGATTCATGGAACTAACTATCAGCACCATAAGCGGACCTTGGTTTTTCGCTCTCAACATGTCTTACTTGACCATTTTATCCATATATAGATGTCGTAATGAAGGCGATTTGTGGCGTTATCGAAGTCGGCTTGGATAACTCGTTCAAGAATGTTGTCGAAACTGAAGTGCTTTGTCCTCCGGAAACCTGAACTGCCTTGAAATGTGCCGTCTGCAAGTTGGTCTGAATTAAATATCATGAGAGGATCAGATCACACTCATGAACCACTATTCAGAGAACGATGTGCCGTTTTAGGGAGAGCGCCTATCGATGATGAAAAGGTTTTGCATTCCACAGGTTAACCATATGCAGCATATGGGTTAATGAATACCACAACCTGGAACTGAATGCATATACGTGATGTACACTTACCGATGCCGTTTGCAACAAGATACGAAGAAATTGGCACAGTCCGACATATAAATATTCGGTTTGCAACCACAACCGCCTTTATATGCACTATGTTTAGCTGATGTGTACATGTGATTATTGACTTGATGCGTTGTGCGCCGGAGAATCTAACCCACACCATTCCACTACACACGAACCAAAACGTTAGTGGGACACTGTACTGCAAATCATGATCGTCGTAGCTCGAGTACCCGTCAATAATTGGCATTTCAAAGACATGAGTATTCAGGGATTTCGTTTATGTTCAGGTTGACCATCACTCACATTAGATCACAGCGCCCGCATTCAGACAGACTTTCCAGCTAGCTTCTTTCGAAAAGAAGCACTAGACTC
>QNGE01010342.1:0-10454 GCA_008508345.1 Paragonimus westermani
TGTTCATCACGCAGTAGACGAACCGGAATGCCTCCATTTTACAGCAACACGACAGCACTACTGGCTATTATCTATCTGGAGTTTTCATACTAGTTCCATTTGTTTCATTCAGATGATTTGCCGGTGAAAAACAGATAAAATTACCCTTTTGGTGTAGTCTGTTCGACAATGGAGACAGTTTAGATTCGCGTTTCTCCCTTCATTTCCATGCCACTTTCAGGAATTAGAAAGTGAAACCTAACTTTTGTTACTTACCCTATTTTTGAGCTAATACCAAATTTTTCTGAATCAAACTGACTCACGGTTCATGAAACCCGTTTTCAAGCGCAGATTCCACGCTGTAACCCCATGAAAGTGAGCGGACTTGAAAAGTATGTTCCTCAGAACACGTGGACCCTAGTATAAGTATGGCAAGTGACTAAGTTGTTTCTGGGTATTGTTACAGTTCCCTCAAGCCCAAAGTTACACAACTAGGCATACTTCTAAAAGCTAAGACACTTGGGCCTATAAGCTTCACTGAATGTATGATATTACAAACAACATTTACGCGATACAGAGCAAGTTCTACTGACTCCATAAATCAGCTGTCCTTTCAACTGATGAGTCCTTTAAAAACAGTCGACAAATTTTGCTCCTATTCAGTTTGCTGTTAAAATAGAATCAACTTGATTGAATATAGTGTATTCTGTAATACAATTCATGTGTGGTAAGTTTTGAAATATGCCCCAAAAGACCATCCACCGGTTCCATTCGAAATACTTCCTGTAGCTTCTCGGTTTTGAAATACAGCACCATAATTGTTTCAGTTTTTACCAGCGATGCTTTTTCACATCGTTCTTGCTTACATGGTTGCACACTACAACAATTACCTTGTGTCTTGTTCATACACTTCACTCATTATTTTAGACAATTAAAGATCGAAAGTGATTATCTAACCCTCAAACCCCTACATTCGCCACAAGGTTTGATAAAATGTGTTTATTTTGCATGAACTTTCACTGTATCTACCTGTTCATAATCTGAACCAACCATTTGACTCCTTGAACCCTTCAGCTTGCAACAAGCAGGCCAAACGCAACGTCTTGAGACAGGCAAATCTCTCCAGATTGTGCATATATGCTCAGAATAGTGAAATGTGACTTCGCTGGAGTAACCATAGTTCTGATCCACTTACGGACGGCACTGTTGTGGTGACGTTCTATCACTGAATGATTGCTTAGTTAGTGCTTCAGTTAGGCAAGTCGTGCGTACATAAGGGAACATTTCCCGCGACAAATCGTGCACACTGAGTTTCTGGATCCCATTACTTAAGTCAAACCCTTAAAAACTCATGTAAATGTGCAAATTAAAGATGACCCTTTTTCTCCAGGCTTTACAGTGCAACAGACCACTGAATGTAACATTTTTTCAGTCTCGTGGAGGTTACATATTTTTTGTAGAAATTGGCACGCGGAACTTTATTGCAGGATACCTCCTTCGATAACAGCCCTGGACACTTTAGTACATCACATAACGTTTGGTCAGTATTAAAAATATGAGCTTACGCAGAATATTGTGTCATGATGACTGGGTTCCAAAATTAACTCCAAAACACACTCAGCTGTTTACATATTTTACTACATACAAATATAGTACTTTGTTTTTGATAGTAGAGTAAACTGTACGTCAATTTAATCCATGAGGCAAATCTGCGTTATTATCAAACGGCCTCTGTGAACAACATTGTTGAATCAGAGGAGACTAAAATTCAAGCTAGTTTAGAGACATTAGTCAAGAGCTGCTTGAGTTTTTGTTGTGATCTCCCACAAACATCAACACAAGTATCCACAATCAAACGCTGAATAAAATAAAACATCCAATATTTGTTAAGCGAAGTGAGATAACCTGGTCGTCACTATAAGACAGTATTGAAAGCGTTTTGGACTCTGATCTCCTCCTACGAACAAGAATACGAACGACAGAATATTTCGTTTGCTACCAGTGCATTGCTTTGACATGGATATTAGATTTAAAAAGAAAGAAGCTCCAGTTCTTCCATCCATATTGCTCAGAAATTATGAAGTGCGCTCGAATTTAGGAGAAAAATCAACTAACCAGAGTGACCTACAACTTAGCTCTCGATTTCCTCACACAGAGCGAACCTCATGTTAGAACCAGGTTACACCTGAGTGAATTTTCATGATTGTGTTAATAAACTCAGTGTGTTTCGCACATTGAGTTTAATCAATTTTGCTATGTACACCTGTTTTCGTAAATCGTGCGAGTGTTCCACATTATTGATTTGCTCGGCAGCACGGTAAACACTCATAGCAGAGAACCTTGAGCGTATCTTTTTCTCAGTGTTTTCTTACTTAATAACAGAACAGACAATAACAACAAATAAACATAAGAAAGACAACAAACGACTGCACTTAACGCTCATACGCTGAAGTTAAAAAGTCTGTGAGAATACGAAATCGATAATCACCTGTGAATCAATCAAAATCCTCTAAAATCCACCACTATCGTAGACCGAGTTTAGCGAATTTTATGATTTAAACTTTAGAAGTTCTGAACTTGGAATAATTTCTTGTGAGATACGCTTGAAATTTTTTGAAAACTACCAATCGGGGATGAAAAATCATCATATACCGTTCTATCTTCTAGTAAAACAGCGACTTTCAACTATCAGTGCTATTCTGAGCATTCTCAGACGTTTTCTAATTGGTTCCAATGCTTCTTACACAATAAATATTCAGCACTGTAAGGATTGTGATTAAAATTGTATTAAATTCACAACGATGATGCATAAATTGTTCATTTGCCTGAATGTCGAGAGTGATCCTTCATCAATATATCAGTAACTGTGTGGAGAGATGGGGAATCATATCTATAGTTGTTTTATCTATTTTGAGTCTGTTGGCTTTGTTGAGTTTTTGGAGTAAAAGAAGATGAACGTTTTTTCTTAAGAAGCCAGTGTTTCAAAAATGACAATAAATGATTAGTGTGGTATTGTGTTAGTTGGTCATTTGAAGGCACTTAATGAAGCTACATTTAACGTAACCGAGAATATTTTCTCATATCGAACGAAAATTGATAGTTAAAGTTAAGGTGTACCACGAGATAGACGGTCCACGTTCCCAGCACCTGATGAAATGGCAGATTGTTGATTTGTAATTTATTCGCTGAAAATGTTTTGCAGTCGAGAAAGGACACTATTGGGTTCTAACAAGATCTGGTTAATCCACATAAAAATCATTCGCAGGAAACATGAGTTGTGTAGTTATGACCACTTAATTGAAAAATGCTAATTTTTATAACTGGAGCGGAAAACTGCTACTACTGACATCTAAAACTTATTTCTGTGAAGCGTTATTCCAAAGTTCACGCGATCGAAACTAATTATTGAACTCAAACTTGTTGATATGATTTGAGCTGAGTCTTTATCAGTAAGTTGAAACAACCACGTAAAAAACGATTAACGTAACTTGTGTGTCGTGAACTTCACTAACCACTTAGTGTTTTCATAGACAACCTTATCTTGTGTACATGTTGTAACTTCCTAGAGAAATTTTACCAACGTTTCAGTGAGCATCTGTAAGAAATTTGCAACAACTGTGTGACATAAAAACAACGTAACGTGGACCCATCAGTGTCACCCGTCGCTAATTTTTGTGATCAGTTTTTCACTTTATCTTCCTGCCCCCCCCTTCCGTAACTTGTATGCAAATAAGTTGGGTTGTCAAAAGAAATTTTTATTAAAATTTGGCCTGCAAGCTGAAAGGCTGGGAACCACTCTGATAGATAGGAGTGTGACTATGTCTGAGTATTCAACAGTGACGACTGTTCTGTCCGGTGTAAACTTAATGAGAATGTAGTGGTCTGAACGCCGACCCTAGTCAAGTCAGATATAGACTTTAACTCTCTACCAAAGCAACGTTATTCGCTACTGATATATTTCATTAGGAGGGAAGATCGAGCTCAATGTTTCTTTTAGAAGTTGAGAAGTTGAAGAATGGATCAAACTCATGAGGTTTGCGAGCAATTGTACATGGGGTTTTCGTAGTTATCATTTTAATGCAATTCTTATAATGTGGTAAACAAATAACTTGGTTATCTTAGTCAAAACACATTTCATCACGTAGTAGGACCTGAATGATGAACTTTGGGCGTAGATTCACTCCATTTGGTTACCCTAAACAAGGGATTGATATGGCCGTATCAAATCGTTTCTCTGGTTCAGTCATACTACATTGCAACGGCGCTATGGTTGGGGCGACAATCACCCATGCCCCTTCCAAAAGTAGGAAACGACACATTGTGACAACCTTGGAGCGATTCAAAATTTAGCTGTGAAGCTCTAACCTGTACACTCCAAAAGACGTTTCCGTGACCTCCGGTTGGTGTTATATGTGACTCAGAAGTTCAATGGCTATAATTACAGCCTAAGAATAAACTTGATTTCAAACCGAATAACGGACCATGTCTGTGATACAATTGGCTTGAAGACAGTAAATTTAAAACCATATTTTACCTTTCCTTATACGGTCTAACCAATCTTTGGGAATTTCTTACACAGTCTATCAGTTTCATAGAGTACTCCAAAAGACGTACATTTAAATTAATAAGTAATCAGAACAGCTTGAATTCTGTACACGGCCGGTTTTAGCTAGAGCTTCCTCACAGATTGTCCGAGCAGTTCAGTTTAAGGGGATAAATTACGCGTGATACCTGCGCTTGCTAGAGCTAGTCTTTGGCGTATATCCTTGTCACGGCCTGGACTAGAAATCCAGCCACATTTCCATGAGGTAAGTATGTTGACCAGTATGACAATGAGATGACATCGAGCAAAACAGAATTATCATATGCAAGCGTCCGGCCATGTTCGGTTGTGTGTGATTTACACACGCAACCCCCTCCCTGCATCAACAGGAAACACAGTAAGTGTTTTGTTAAATCCAATCCGCAGTCTCACGTTAAAAACTTCTCCTCAATTCGAACTCACAGATTTAACGAGGCTCGTGGAATGATATTTCAGGAACCAGAAACTGATAAGTGATTTTGTTTAATGCAAATTGCACATTACTCACAGCTGATCGGAATTGCTGTATTCCCATAGATTTTTCAATCAGCTCCTTGTGAAAAAAGCCTTATACGCGAATTTCGCCCTTGTTAGTGCTCTTCAGTAGTACATATTCATGGGGTTGTGACAGATGCAAGTAATTGTGAATAGCGTTCAATTTTTGTTGACCAACATTCCCATTGTATGCCGAATATGTGGTTCTGTACAAAAAACACCCGAACTATTTATTTCTTATATTTCCTGTTATACTTACTAAGTATGACCACATCGGTTAGATACTATTGATTACCAATAAATATCGCCCATAGCAATTTACTCAGCGGTTAACGCGAACACGTTCGCATACAACACACGCAAGTTCTTTATAAATTGATTTCTTGGCAGCCGACTTACTCAACTCTCTGTGTTCATTGTACAACTAAGTGAAACAGAACAGACTACCATTATTTTTACCTCCCCAGACAATAGGAGAGAAATAACGGTTATACAAACGGACGCCACTTATTGATATGTCTATATGAATGAGATATTCTCGGACTCACTCAATTTGTCTTATAACAAGTGACATATTGCCAGGTGTTTATAAACGTTAGCGACTAAGTCGGATTGCGTGTGTGACGGAATTCCACAACTTTTGGGCGTTACTGATCAATACCATGTGTTTAACCAATAAGTGTTCCATAGAAGACAATGTATTTATGTTTTACCTGATATTTTCGTCCTGACCGAATCAGTGGCTATTCTCCTAAGACATGGAACGTTGTCTTCTAATGTGAATAACTGAGTTGGCTTACGAACGAATAACCTAGTGCTGAATCAATGCTACGGGATTGAACGAATGTTATTCTCACCATTCGCGATCATCTTGTTTCAAACGTACTACTCTGCGAACAGTCAGTTCCGCTGACTATGGCCCGATCGGTGGGAGTATCATTCGTGCAGTCTGTGGCACGAACATCCTTAGAGATATACAGGTGCCAAACGGAAGTTTTAAAAAAATGTTGGGTAAGTCAGCATATTAAACATATCCGTTTCATTCAGTCGGTTAAGTCTGTTAAATGATCTATAGAGAGCATATGGGAGTTCTCGTACCTAACCTGTAAATAACTAGTGCAATGTTAGGGTTCCTGTTTCTTAAATAAGAAACTTGAACTATGCGCACCGAATAACCGATTATTTCTGGTTGACTTGTATTAAATGTCCTTAAGAATGATAACACTTAAAACTGTATATTATAACTTGTGTACAATTAGACTTGACAACGCCATAAGTTGGCACCATTGTAAGAAAAGAGTAGTTCGGCAAAATCCTCAATCAATAACCCGCCAAGCGGTCGCTGCGTTAAACCTGGTTACCAGGACTACCTATGTCCAGCTTTTTGCAGTCTGATAATATCACCTACGTGATGTGTTGTGCCACAAGGCAGTAGAAAGATCTGGCGTTGTAAAGCCTGGTGCTCAACGTTTGTCATTGTAAAATACTGATGTTTCCTATGCTGTTGAATGTAGCAGACAACGATGCAAACTGAGAAATGGTTCGGTTCAAACTGAGTGGTTTAATCTGCCCACCTGAATCTAGCTTTTCAAAACTGACTACTCATAAACGTTGCGAGTAAGTTTTGGTCCGACTGCGATAAGTGCGACTAACTACCTTGATTTGCACTAGCCTCAGACAAAAAACATCTTAAAGCTCATGGGAAACCATAGGGAGATGTCTGGAGCCAAAACAATTGTTCATTCGAATACTGGCTCATGGACAATGATTAGTGCAACTGCTACGTTCAAATACGTTTTTAAAATTAAAAGTTGGAGGATATATCTGAAATAAACGATCTTTATTATCAATATCTTATTGAACACAACAATGTTGGTACGTGAGAACAAAATTTCCGCTTTCAAAGTGGAATCCACCACTGCAGATAGGTCACAGTACTATTTCTTTAGTAAACCTTGCATTTTCCAGTTCACGGAATCGATTTAATATTTGCACGTTTACCACTAGTTAGTTCTCTTACCTGGATGTTAGTCTGAGGTGTTCCATAGGGTATCTATGGTAGTACTGTATATATATGTAGCGAACGCTCAAGTTAGAACACCGACCATGGCTATGTTCAGGAAAATGATTCGCAGCTCTCTTAGTCAGCATCTCAGTGTGTTACAGATGTCATGGTCCACTGGCTTCTGCTGACTCAACTTGATTGAGCGGCAAACTGGCGGAAGGCCTGACATGACATTAAGACTTTTGTATAGCACCTTATCTGCCGATAGCTTCCTCCAGTGTAAACTTTACCAAGGATATGAAGTTTGGTTTCGATATCGTGCTGAAAGTGACTGAAGGAGTACAACAGCTGCGATCAACTGTTCACTTCATGTACTTCCCGTTGCCATTTTTCTCACTGTGATTGTGTAGAGATTCAGCTCGAGATGACTGCAAAGTTTATGTGATGTTTAAAAATTTATTCTTCGTCGATGAAATGCATCGTTTTTGACTTCTAATGATGTGGAATAATGCGACGGTTAGCTTACAAGCGTAATTTACACCCAAGTTTGCAAAAATTATCAAGCCACAATGGACACATACAATAACTGGTTATGACAAATAGAAGGGCTACCGGAATGGTATGTGCAAGCTCTTTACACGGGCCTATCCTGGCCCAACGTTTTATAGTTTGACTGCGTCATACACAGACTCCTCCGGTAAACACGTCTGTCAATATCATTCTGCACTTTATGTGGCTACATAACACCCAGCATCTGGGTATTAAAACTAGGAACTAAGCGCTAAACAAATCCCGGTAACAGGCCATTGTATCGGCGCTTTCAATTCACACTTGTTTGTTGTCCATCGGCAGCTCCCATGTCTCTGAGGTCCGCAAAAGCATAGCAATCAAATAGCAACAACGTTGCGTACACACCAGTTTGGGACATTAATTTGCGCTGGCTGTAATATGATGACCATCTCGTTCACTTCGTTTTATAGGTGTTGTCCCACCATGTGACCGGAATAATCCCAGTGTTCGTCAGTAAGTTTTTCTGCAAATCATGCAGAACGATCAGTGTTTTAGGCAAAGTCTCGTTTGTTGTGCTCCATTTCAGTGGGTTACACAATAATTTCCGAAGAAGGGTTGGACATCTGTAATCGTGATTGTGTGACCATCGTGCCCTCCAGTCAGTTTGTTCAGTGTGCTCAGTATCCCTGTCCCGAAGCTTTCAACTATCACCTAACGATTTGTATCCCATTGGGTACTAAGCGAACAGCAGGGAGATCAGTGGTATAAGTGTGTCAACGAACGATGGATGAGAAGATAAATCTGTAACCTAACTGATAGTCAGAGTTTCCAACTATTTAACCGGGTCTCACGGTACCCGTACAGCCTCAGTCAACTCTTTCTATATGTTTCTGGATTGCATTGCCAATTTCCGATCATCCCGATGGTGCTCGGTATGTGTTATTTGATCTCTTTGCGAGATAGGAAGAACAATAAATTGGGAAAAAACCATTTTTGGCAAATCCCCATGTCCTCATTCAATGAAGTAGTTCAAACTTGTACTCGAAATGCAGTTTACCCTCCTTTGGTAGGTCATGCCTAGCGGTGGCTACAGTTTTTCGCAATTATGCGCTTGATTGTACGAACAATCCAACTGTTTCACAGGAGTATCGGAGTGCCCAAACATTATGGAGGGTTTTTGATTTAAGCCGGTCCCTTTGAGTAGGCTTTAAACGATTGGGTTTGATCTGAATGAGAATCACAACTACAACGCTCGGTAGGTAAGTTTAGTAGTGTCACTCAACTTTAGAGTCACAAATTTACCCTCATCATCAGCTTTTTAGTTCAGTGGGATACGAAAAGAATTTTTCCACGAGTGGGCCAGTAAGTTTTTGCACTGTGGGCTTCATATGTTCATCAGTTGGTACTTCAAGATGTACAGTTTCTGTTAAATTCGGCTAGTAAAAAGCCACTCTTGTCCTAATAATATTGTCAGTACCTATCTTCACAGTTATGTACGCCACGCTGCGAATGTGCTTTCTTGCCAGCCCAAAGGGGACATATCTGTAAAAGTGCATACGTTGAGTAATCTGGACCCCGTTTTAATGATATGTTTCCGGAACGAACCTCACCTCCGCTACCATTCTGGGTAATAGCTTTCGACTTGTTTGCTCGGTAATTATTGTGGCGTTAGCAAAATACTTGGAAAATGTTTGGCTAGAAAGTGAGCAACAAGAGGAAGACTGTTAGATTGACTAGTTTCCATGGTTAGTGAACGCCTGTACGATATTCCAGGGATATATCCGAGTTACTTCGCAGTTTTGTTAGCCATTACAATGTTACTAACATAAACTCTAACACTGTTATACGTGCGTTAGATTCCAAAAAATGTAGTCGCAAGAATACCGTGGTTGGTACTGGCACAGGATTATTCAGCAGCGGGTTACGTTCATTTCGGTTAAGTGACTATACGCAGAGCACAGGTGCATCCGAAGACATCTTTTTGTGCATCAAATGACAGACATCCAATTCCATGCTCAACTACTTTTTTCATATTGTCAAAAATCCGGTGTAAAAACATTCTGTGTGTGAAAAGTACTCACCAAAAAGTAATGAACGTAACAAAATCACACAATTTTGTTTACCATTGGTCTACTGACAAAATGACAGCAACCAACCAGAACTGCTTTCAAGTGATAGAGACGAGTGTAGTTCAGTGGTGCTGTTGGCTAACGACCAAACTAAACGCCGTAAATGATTTCAATCACGAGGAAATTCGCAGTCGGCTGAGAGAAGAAGGTGAACTAAGTGCGAAGATTATTGCACGGAGAAACTCACTTCGGTATACGGATATGCGGCTGAAATTCCATTGTATACGTCGGAACATGCACCGACTATACGCTTAGTACACATTACAAAGAATGTTCTCGACTACCGCTCTACTAGTTCTGTTGAGTTACTTTTGAGTGTACGTATATTTTAGCACCATATGTACGCAAGTAATAACATACTAAGACATGTAAAACATGTCCATCTGTTGTTACTTCTAATTCGTCTGATAAAATAAGACAGAGTTTCTCTCAAGGCGGAATGGAAATTCGTGACTACCACACCAACACAAAACGTTTGAAAAAACATCATGTTTCATTCTGGAATGACATATTTGTTCACACACCCTACTAGGTAAAACGTAGATTTCAAAAAAATATTAGTCCTGGTAGATCACAACAAACTCCCCACAAAAATCATTATGTTATTTACATCAAGTAACATTTGCTGAATGTAGTATCAGATTCAGTAAACAATCCGCCACAAAATCGTGGGGTCACTTTGTTCTCATCGATACTCGTGCTCACTTCAAACTTGACACACAGGTTTTTGAAAACAAAATTCATGGTTTGTAGT
>QNGE01010343.1:0-10452 GCA_008508345.1 Paragonimus westermani
TCAACAGACGCCCGCTGACACTGAGCAGGGAAAACCGACTGGGTCCAGAACCTTGGGCCGCTGCCTCGTAACCGCTTATCAATCGCTGAATCGCCTAACGCTTACTGACCGCCGACCTGGTGATCTGGTTAGTCATCCTCCTCAGCCCGTTGCACGGGCGCGGCCAGGCTGCGTGTTCGAGGACCTGGAAGGAAGCGGAAGCGGGTGTGTGTGGCGAAACAGAGTGGCGGTACAACACATGCTACCACACTGTAGAGTCTGTTACCCTTTCGATCTCTTGCTACGTACGATTTTTCACACTGGTTGTGTTCATTGTACATATTAACTACTTGTCTATTGTTTGAATCAATACAAACTTCGTCCTCGATCGTTTCGCCTTCAGCTCGCACGCTGTCCTGGTTATCGTGGACTAACCGTGGCAACGTTCATTCAGCTCGCTGGAAGAACCAAATCCGTTATTACTGCCCTATGTTCGCAAACGATTTTTCCACTACGATTTCCGTTTTTTTCTCCAAGTGGCCAATCAGGTGTGATCATAACGGTATCGGCATTGTGTCCACAACAAACGCCGTTCCCACTACGTTAGTTCCGACCAATAACGCATGGAATTTCTGAGGCCAAGTAGCAACCTAGCACGATGCACGCTGAAAGCCGCTATTCTTACTACGATTTCCGCCTATTATTAGCCCAGCGCGTACCCTGATGTGACCTATATACCCCTCCACTCCTGCAGTCACATAAGCTAACCAACCGTTTAACCATGGCCTTTTCTCAGGGTCCATCGAAGAGAAAACAAAGTGCGCAATACAGAGAATTAACACTCATTGAAGTTAACTTTCTACACATGTACAAAATACGAAGTGTTATTGGCCATCCAGGTGGAAAGCGTCCGCTTCGTCTAGGTCCACGATCACTTTCTTTTGCTGCATAAGTAAGAATGCTACCATGTTAGCGCAAGCTTAACAGGTTGATGTCTTCACTATCTTGTGTGGACGATTATAGAATGGACCGTTTGTCCCGTGCGCAATGTAACCACGCCTTACAGTATTCATTGAGCACACTGTCAGGGGTGATTGCGTATTCCGTCCTGTCGTGTACTCGTCCTGGTTACGGGAAGAAATGAAGGTATATGGCAGGCCATACCTATTAAGATTGTCTTTAGTTGTGTGCGTTTGAATGCAAACGTGTTGTGTGCAACTGAATAAGTAATCTGTGCTGCAACTGTCCTTGCCATCAATCGTTCCGTCATATTACGAGGAAGAGCTGCAGCACTTGGGGCACTGATACCCTAGAAATAATCAGCCTGAAAGAAACTCACCTGGTTACTGATCTCACCACTTACCATAGCGGATCGGAACTTGCACTGGAACATTTTTCAATCAACCTCTTCCAAATATGTTACTGAGGTTACCGGTAAAGGCAAACACGGCGTCTTTTTATTCACTAGTCGCTTTATTTCGGCAGTCATCCGTTCCCTGGTTGCCCNGACAATACCGAGAGGTTGCCTGGTGGTCTATCAGGGTGGAAAAAGGAAGAGTTGCGAGTCAAGATTATTATGCAATCATGAGACGAACAGGTTGAGTTTTTTCCAAACAATTTAAGCATGTTCAGCTTTTGTACGATGGTTTACAACACAGACACACAAGCTACCAATAAGGGTGTACTAGGATGATTGGGTTGTTACTAATGGGTATGTATATTGACATCTATACATGCTGACTATAGACATGTTTCCTTGTTCGCTGGCAAGTCTAAAATTAAAGCGTCTATCCTGAAAGCGGTAATTTTAATCGGTTCGAGGGGTGCGTGACTTAACATCACGCAAAACAGCGGGTTCATCGCCAGATGTTATTGGGTCCATTTTCAAAGATAACGTCCTTAGACAGGTAGAGCTTGAAAATGGACATGACGTTCGTCATTGTTAGGAAAGTTTCTAATTTTCGTTTGAATTGGTGTATGTTCTTACTTTATCTAATTGCACACGGGAGTTTGTTCCAAATGTAGGAATATTTCATTAGGGAAAACTTTGAACGCAGTTTTTCCGGGATTTTAGTGCTCTCAAGTTGAAGTCTTTGTTTCTGAGGTTCAACTTCGGAATGTGTTGTAAGATATTCGCGAAGCTGACGGTGAATTTACTGTTATAGACCAGATTATACATGAGTGAAAGGTTGAGCTTGATTCGCCGTAACCAGAAAGGATCGAGTGCAAGCGTCCGGCAGCGTTCTCTGTAGCTCAGAGGAGATGGATAACCCTCTAAGCTTTTCGTGAATGCACGTTGGAGGCTTTCCGAAGTAAGCATATCAGACTTACGCAGGTGGCCATATATGAACGTGCAGCACTCAAACTAGGGTAGTACACAGTTTATAAAGGTGTAACCGTGCAGCAGGTAGGAAGAATGAGTGTTTAATGTAACCTATCGTCCGTCTAATTTCAGAGACTAGGAAAGATTTATGTTCTGCGAAGTTGAATGAAATTGAGTAACGTAAACCCAGGTCACGTATCGAGTTGGCGGTTGATATGCTGTGACTGTCCATCTTTATAGAGTCATCTGGTGCGTGGCAACCGTGCAAAACGGTAGTGGATTTATTGGCTGAAAATTTCATCAGCCAATTTATTTCATCAGCCAATTTTGACACCAAATCTCTAATGACATGAGGTCCTTGCGTATATTTTCTCAACATGGATTTAGATTGCCAGGAAGGAAGCTGTAAACAGGTTTGATATCATCAGCGAATAGGAATATCGTGTATATATACGAGAAAGAGTGACGGTCCCAAAACACTTCCTTGTATCACCCCACCAGTTGGGCGTTGAGCAACTGTCTCCTATTTTCACTGTTTTTATGCGGCCTGTAAGGTATGAGGAAAACCTAAAGAAAACCCCTGACCCTTTCTGCTACCTTGGCGTGGTGGTCAGGCTCGCGTGCTGTTTTGATCCGGAGGGCTATGCTGACTGTGACTTTGGTCCTTGCGGGTTCAACCTTGTCAGATTGGCCAAACGAAACAGCCAGACAAAAAGCAGATGCGTGAGTGGCTGTGGTATTCTATACGTTCTTTTCTATGGCTTTGTTGGTGTGTTGTATGATGAATGGTCTGCCTGGCTTTTCATAGTTCAATGAAAATCTTGTTTTTCAACCTTTTCCCTTTTCGGATGTACTAACCTGCACTCCTTTACTGCAATGCTTCTTGTATTACACTCCACAAATCTTTCTCCTCAGTGTAGATCTCGTCATTGCAGCCTCTCTCTGTCTAGTTTCCGAGAGATAAGAGTTTTCTTTCCTTATTAGCCAATCAAGTGGCTAACCAGCATTGGCCGGCTAGACAGAGGAGCCCCACTGGCACACATCCCGATCTTATTCCTTCGGGTTTACACTGGATTTGTGATGTGTGGGTGGAACTTCAAGTGGTGCCGCGCAAGCCAATTGCAGTGATGGATAAGCGCAGGCGTCCTTCGACTTCGGCCACTGTGACAGGCTAATCCGAATCGGGTGCCGNCCAGTAGCAGGTATATATGTAATATATATGGTATTTGTATAATACACGTATATGTATCATGTAGATAACAAATACGTAAAGTATGCAGAAAAATGTGTCATAGTGCTTGAGGAAAACGTCTCGCATACTCCGACGTATTCGCTGGACAGTGTATGCGTTGGTGAAACAATTTGTTCAAAACTCGAAGAGTATGTTTCCGGATCGCCCATGCGCCACCGGCACATCAAGAGTGTGCACTTTTAATGTGACCTCGTTCTCTACCCGGGTGGTTGTATAGTTACCGCGGTAACTCTTCGCGAAGAGATCGGTCCCTTTTAGCAACTGAGAGTAATATTCTGATAGTCGTCACACGCCCTGTCAGATTTACAGACCAACCATTTCTACACAGGTACTGAAAGGCTTTACGATGTATAGGATTGATAGCATGCGGTGACCTGCTAAATTGCGGAACGTTCCCCGTGAATATCGTGTTACGTGCCTACTCATACACGCGATTTCTTTGATACGTGTCTAAGCCTACTAAGTGACGACAGTGCCTGGACACATCATTCATCAAATGAAAGTGGCAAAATACTGTGATATACCTAGGGTAAACCTCACGGATTGCTTAAGCAATTGCCACTGTGCAGGTGAACGATCGGCGGCGAAGGTTTGGACTGCAAAAAAATGTCACACCTACACCAGTTACGTCTACCAACGGCGTGCCACAGTATCAATCCACCATAGTTTAACTGGTGAGTGGCGTCAGCTAAAATGACGTCAACAAAGGACAAAGTTGGAACCATTAATAACAGGGAATGCAGACCGCAACAAACTACTGTTCTGTTTTCAATAGATCACGCAATTTAATGAACTCGTTCCGAGAATCCGCCTTACCCTGCTTCTCACGCAGGTTGCGTAAGTCGTCCGAATGCATCCTAATTCGAACTTTTTTAACGTACACCCTCATTTCACGCTTGCTTTTGAAGTTCCCCATCATCTCCCTTACATGCCGCTCAACTGCCACCGATAGACCTCTACTTCTCGGATGTATGCTCGGTCGTCCAACTTGGAAATCGTGTGTGTTCCAGGTTGGCCTCAATGCCACTGCGATAGTGAACTACCCAGTATGCTGTAAGCAGCGGTTCAAATTTTACAGATATATCACCGTTTGAAAGCTCCCACCCGACGTGTACAGTGTACGCATCTATACACGACTCTTCCGTACGGGTGTCCTGGCAGCAAATCCTTTCCCCCGTGCTTCTTGGTACCTGCTGAAGTTTGCGAACTATTGAAGAAACTACTGCAGGTTTCCTGTTAAAATATGCTCAGGTCATCCTGGTGCTCCCGGAAGTTGTGATACTTCTAGCATATTCTCCACAACACGCGCTCGTTTCCCCCTGCTATGCTGATTCGCCGTACTGTGTGATGAACTATTTACACGTCAACTAAATGTGACGATGTTAGGTTTCGTGAAGTGCGCAGTTTTTATACATATGATTTGCGATTTTCACTTGTGCCGTTTTACTGAAACTTACTGCAACACTCGCCTCATCGCAGTTCTCTAATTATTTATGCATGAAAGGAACCCGGCTCTAGCTGCCATTGTCTACCCAGGTTTCTGCTTTTTTGGTGCTCAGCGCATCAAAAAATTACATGCGATCACTTATTCGTTATCGAATAACATGCCCATTCACTGCCCATTGAATGATTTGGGTTCTATAATATCTGTTTTCTCTTGACTTCGTGTTTCCTTTTCGTTACCACCCGTCATTTTCGTTCACAGACTATAACAGAGTGATACGCACGAGATCCAGTAGCATTAGGGGGTTGGAGTTATCGAGCGTCCGTGGTCCATTGGGCTGCCACATGACTGTTCAGAACAGTATAACATGGCAGACTCGCCCACATTGGTACCACTTTGGGTGTGCGGGCCTCAAGGAGAACCAGTACGCTCCGCTCACTCCATCCAAGGCCATGTTCTTCTCCTTGCTCGCCATCCCAAGTGAGCAGAAACCAGACATCTGTAGGTGTAGCGGCAAGGCGTCTAAGAATGTCAATTCACTACAGATGGCCACGGTAAAAGCTCTGGTTGGAACACAGAAAGCTTCATCTAAAGTCAGAACTGAGCTCGCTGAATGAGTATATTGTGCTCGCCCTTCCAGGTGTGGCGGTTGCTCGTAAGGCAGTGGCCTTGTTCACAGCTTAAACAGAGGAAGCCACAACGAGTTTGAGGGACGGGGCACCCCGGAAGAAGTTTGTTTTGCTGGGACGATTTCCGATCACATTCCATCCAGGAGAACAAGCCACAGTAGTGTTAAACGTTTTCTTCCCTCTACAGTTTATAAACGGTTTCTGCCAGCAGACTTCGCTCCAAAGCTATCAAGAAGTCACTCGGACTTCCTTTGACGTTACCGGCAAGGATTAGCACAGAGGAACTACTGGGGAAAACAACTGAGCTGAAGAAAAGCCATGCTAATCTTGGAGTAGTCTCGCTGGCCCGCCCATTGCAGGAGCGACAGAAGCTGTATAACGCAATGAATCTGTTGGGGTCAACCCCTGCATCAAAAATAGCGCATACTTAGCTCATTCCAGCTGCTCTTTTCTCGGCTGGGTCAGGGTCATTTCGTCCTAAGTCCTCTTTTATTCTACAACCCCATCCAAATTTTCAAGCGTGCAAAACTGCAAGTCACCCTCCAGAAATTCTGAAAGCAAGAGCGGTCCGAAGACCATCGACCTTGGGCCAACAGAAGCGGACGAATTGTCCTATTAGGACGCTCATATATGTTCAGGCTGTGATGAAACAGCCGCCGGTTACGCAACCGTCCTTGCTACTAAGACTGCTTTCTTAGGCTTTTCCCGGTGCTATTCTGTCTGCCAAACAAGGGAGTAGCCTTCAAGTGCGTGTACAACTGTGAGCCTTCTGAACAAAGTACCAGAAATCAGACAGTTGGTCCATGACACTAGCCCTCACTTTCCTGCTTTAACGTATTTCAATGATAATGAACTACATGTTCCTGAGTATTCTTTGTACCGCACGGACTCCTTCCGTGGATGCGTGGGAAGCCGTACTATCTTCCTAAGCCAGAAACTCTCGGTGCCAGCTGTCGTCGAGAAATTTACCTCCTCAGAGAAATGCGACGCACTCTGGATCAGACTGTACCTTCGTAGTCGTAACACGCTCCTCATTGGTGTTATGTACTGTTTGCCATCTTGTAGCGCCTGCGTTGACGAGGCCATTCTTGACGCCCACACCGTCTCACGTCTACCCAGCGTTTCTCCGATCCTGTTTTGAGTGTCTTCAACGCAACCAAACTTAACGCTACAGATGCCTCTAATGAGGACTCTGATTGCGGATTCTCGAAACCCTTGGCAATGTTGCTCCATGAGAAAGCTTGGGTACAGCATTTTGAACTACCTAAAGGGCACCGTCCTTGCTTGATCTGATTATCACGAATGAAGCTCACCTGGTAGATAGAGTGGTCGTCAGACCACCGTTGGGACATAGTGACCGCATGCTACTAGCCTTTGACCTTGTCTTCTACTGGTTCCAAAATGCTGTGACAAAGACTTCATTCCGAAATTTCCAGAGGGCAAACTTTGACGTGCTAAGGACATCCCAGAGTATACTCAGCCCGGATCCTCGAGGAAGTGACCCCCGGTCTGGCGGTGCCTCTCTCTAATCTGTTTGAGCAGACACTTCGGATTGGCACTCTTCCGGAGGCATTGAAATAGGCCACTGTCACAACCATATATAAGGCAGTTAATCGTCACTCTCCTGCTAGTTATCGGCCGATCAGCCTTACGAGCACCTCATGCAAGATTATGGGACGTCTGTTAAAACGAGTCGTTCTTAAGCATTTCTTCCCAGGTAACCTATACTCTGTTTAGCATGCCTTTCTCCCCGATCAGTCATGCATAACCAATACATCAGTCTTCATGGATATCCTGATAGAGGCCAAAGACAATGGTCATATCTCGGTTGCTATCTTCTTCGACTTTGCCCGAGTCTTTGACAGTGTCCCAAACAGTCCTCTTGCACGTAAACTAGCATTTTATGGGATCCAAGGGGAGAATCTCCGCTTGGTTACTTCCTTTTCTGGCAACAGGACTTTGAGAGTAAAAATCAGTTCGGGTCTTTCTTCTTCCCCGGGCTCCACAGTTCCTGAAGAATCCCTACTTGTTCCGCTGCTATTCCCGACATATATATCAATGAATCCCCCGAGCCTAGCCCTAGAAACGCACTCCTCTATGCTGATGATTAAAAATCTGGGATGCGTGCGGTCCCAATGCATTGCAGATTGACCGTGTGAAGTGCCGGACTCATGACTCGAGTCTCCCTTCAAGTGACAGCAAGTGCGCACATGTGTGGCTCGGAGGAGACTCCGGGAGTCTATTCGTGATACACAGTGCACAAGGTGTGACAGAGATTGCGAAGGTTGACCTTGAAAAGGATTTGGAAATTGGCTGCCGTCTGATTGACCCTTCTCTTACAACCACCAGATGGCCGCCAAAGGGGAATTTGTGGCTTTTGGGATGATAAAAATTACCTTTCCCCCTGTAGATTCACAACGACTTCGATCGGTTCACGGGGTGTATATAAAACCACTGCTCGAGTGTGCTAGCCGAGTCTTCCGCACCGGTTTGTAAATGAACGTACCCGCCATTGTACGGGTCTAGATTGTGACTAGCAAAATGAGCATTGGCTTGCGGAATTTCCCATATGAGTCCCGTCTGGAATTTCTTGATCTTCATTCACTCGATTTTTGAGTATTCCCCGTTGGCTTAATTCTTACACACATATTTGGCGCAGGCTTTGTGCAGCACTTCTTTCACCCACTAGGCAAAAACAGTCGAAGAAGTCACGACAAATAGCTCCATGAGCTTCGACCCCGGACCTCCTTCAGACAACAGTTCTTTCGTTATAGGGTTATCAACCACTGAAGCGACCTTCTATTAGAGGTTGTAAGCTGTTCTTCTGAGAACCGCTTCAAAGTGTCATTGGATTCCTACCTACTTAAGATGGGTAATTTACTCCGTTCTGCCACTCTCCATATACTATCGACCAAACAGCTCCAATAGCATTCCGTGCAAGATAGTGCAGGGCTTATTAAAAAGTGCCAACCTCAACCACTTTTTATCGAACCATCCTTTTTCCTCCGCCCATCATGACTGCCCTCCTAACCGGCCATGCGTGGAAATCCGGAGACCGAAGACGATGGCCTCATCTTAGACGCTATCTTTTTGATTTCGCCAGGGTTTCTGACCATGTCCCACACGGCCTCCTGGAACACAAACTGGACGCCTACGGTATTCGAGGAGAGGTTCTTCGATGGATTGCTCCTCTCTTGATTAAAGAACTTCCAGACGTGACGCCGGATCAGACTTCTCATCTCCCTCTTCCATTTATGCGGCAGTCCCCCAAGANGATTCCCACTCCAGCTTGGCCACCAGAGACCCTGAGAGAGAAGCGCTTGGGCCGACAGTTATCTAGAGATGAGCCCAAGTGGATAACGATGCTAGAATCCTAGGTTCGTGTCTCCGATGCGCGGTATACATCGAGCGCCAGACTTGAAAGAGTATTTGTCAAACCATCTCGCCGACCAACCTTTCGGAGGATGTGGACATTGAACGGGCCAACGTTTGCCAGTTGTCTTGGCTTTAGGAAACCATTGTCACTCCAGGTCACAGCGATATCAGAAAACTTGGGGGTAAGATAGAAAGAGAAGGTCGTAGTGATTGAATGTCACTTTCAGGAGAACAACGACTTCTGCCACTTCTCCGTCGTTTAGGCCGCGGAAAATGGTTAATTTGAGGGACCCCATCGCGTGTCTCTGACTGGAAAGTCTGACCTGCGTGACAGCAGGATACGTGGTTTTCTAGGGAGATCCTTCCCAGAGTCAATGATTCAAGAGTCTGACTGACTTGGTGGTAACGAGCTTCCTAGTCTGAGGACGTAGTAAGATGATAGATTGTGAACACTGTTGCGCGCAGTGTATACATCCTAAGGCGTATTAGGCTTTTGGATGTTGTTCGTTTGTCCTGTCAAAATTGCTCGTTGTTTGTTTCGCTGTGGGTGCTCGATGTCCTTTTATGTTCCCAAATATTGCTTACCAATAGCCTTAGACTCTTGGAGTCCTCTGATGATAATAGCATGTTTAGCTACATCGGCTGAGATACTAAAACTTTTGCGTTAGTCGCGGTGTTTACCCGTGCAGACGTAGCCTAATGTGACCTCACCATTCTATCACAGCCATTTTGTGTACAGTTCCTTTTTCTACCGACCGATTACCTCGCAACTTTCCAGTGCCGTTTGTCCATTTTCTACGCAACACGGTCGGCTTGATAGAAGAAATGTACGGTTGTGTGATAGGCCGTGAGAGATAGTTCACATCATAACACCGGAGAGTTTCTAATCTTTGTTTCCTAATTGTATTGCAGTCTGTTCCTCAGCACGGGTCACCAGCACCATATACACACCTCAGTTTCATTGCTCAGAAAAGAACCGTCTTGTGATGACGTGCGCAAGGGTTCCTTGGTTTCGGAAAGCGACAGGCCAATCTGGGCACCTCCCACCACGTCCCGCTCTACAAATGGATCGAAGTCACCATCCATGCATATCAAGTAAATACGTGCTGTATGCACTCAGAGAGGTGGATTTTCAGCTTACTTATACAACAAGATATTCGATAGGGCTATTTACTTTCCTATGTTGCGGCCGTTCGAAATTTAATGTAGATGGTATATTCCAGATCAGTACGCTTTGACGGCTCGACTGTCTTGATAGTGATTATTGATATATCAACTGCGACCAGGTTTCGTCTAGTTCGTGCACCAAATTCGGCAATTCGTTTAACATTGGTTGTCGGTTCACGGGGATTGTATCGAAGAAACCGGAGCGAATGTCCAACTATTCGGAACAAATTTCCCACTCTGATGAATTTCCTCAACTTGATCATACATCGCCACTGTTTACCTC
>QNGE01010344.1:0-10446 GCA_008508345.1 Paragonimus westermani
TCTGGGTGAATTCAAGAAGCATGCTAATCGGAATTTTGAATCAGCTTCAACTATTGCAATGAGGGTATTTGCACAAATATCAAAGACTCACGCTGTGTTGCGCAATCTTCCTTACCTTTGACGTTGAAGTGCATTGACTCGATCAATGTTTCCCTGAGGCTCTAAGGCGTAGCTTCTTCCCGTTAAACTTATGAACAGGCTTCGTGTGTTTGCGCATCGTTGCCCGGGATAATTCAAACACCGTCGTGGGTTCGAGCCCTGTTTACCATAGCTGCTTCTGCCCACATTTGGTTATATAAAACCCACAGTTAACCTAGTGCGATAACGCAGAGAATGAAAACTTGGCTTTTACTCTTTGGTTGTCACCGCCAACTGGGAAGATCACATGTACATTTGGCGGTTCGCTTCCAAGTACTTCGTTAAAACCCCAAACAATTTTTTGATTGGTCAAGCAATTAAAATACAACCTACCATTGATGGGTCACGGTTTCCGTATACCAGAAGAGCTTTTATCGCACCGGTATTATTCATCCAGATCACTAGCTGCCGTAGTAAACCACGGTGTGATTAGGGAACGCTGTAGTTACATATCATGGAAATCCTGACTTGCTGAATAAAGTCTTTGGATGTAGCTCACCAGGGTAAGGTTTCTTGCCCACCCTAGTGGCTGGCTGGTATATTGCATGGCGAGCACCTGCTCATGTCTATTAATATTATTATTATTTTTTATCGTGTTTTTCAGTAACTTTCGAAATGTTTTTTTTTCCCGCTGATATGTCACTTGATTATGTTCAATATGGAACATGTATATACACATGTGGCTACCGGTGCATTTCTCTAATTCCCTCACCAAACGACTTAGCCACCACATTTCTGCGGTGGGCACGATCGGCAACAATTTGCTTCATTGCCTTACCACTAGTTGCCTATTTGACGGATGCTGTCATCTTGGTATGTTACATGACAGTCTCGGGTTCGTTTTATTAGCGTTTCTAAACTAGAACTACCTGGTCGTTATCGGGGTGGTCGTTGGTAGATTTGTAGTTTCAGCTTTATTCGATGCCAGCTGTACTCTCTTGGGAACGACAAAGTAACGAACAAGATTTGTTTTCAGTGTTTGGTCATCAGGCTAACGTGAAAACATAACTAGTTTGAGTCAGAAAAACGGTCAGCAGAGGTTATGGACGGTGTGCTTGTTATCAGTTACACAATCACGGTTCCAAATCGTGGAGTTGATTGATTGTGGGCCAAGGGAGAATAAGTGTCCGCAAAGGTTAGGGTTGCGCAATCGGATACTAGTGGCCTTGGTAACGGTCAACATTCGGAATCTCACTATTTCTAATCGACTTCTTGACGTTTGAAAGACAACCTGAAATGCACCTTTCTTACCGACAGAATGATTAGAATCAGTCAAATGAGCAACAGTAGCACTTGAAACCTCTTAACTAACGCCACTGTTCAACCACATTTTCGCACACCTACTTACCAATGTACATGCACGTGTAAACCAAACTTACTGCAATACGTGGGTAATTCAACGATTTGAGAACAGTAAAGACAAAAATTATACCGGGTTTGTTGGGAGCATAACGTCTCGTTACATCAACGAGGGTGTCGTTGACTGATTCCTGACCGCGTATCCAACAAAACACGAGCATCGCCCTTTGAATTCCAGTTAATATGTTTTAACACTAACGAAGCAAGCTTTTCTGATGAGTACTAGAGGATTTTCGAATCCATTGGTCAAGCCCATCTCCTACACTGACAATTTGACAGTCACTTCCAGCTCAACCCGCACTAATCGCGGTGGTGATACAATTCTCTCAAACTTATCGGCATAATATGGCCACGTTGTAAGGACAGTTGTTTCACACTCTGCGAGACAATCCAAGTTTCATTAATAGCTGTGATTTGGACACTCACCGGCTATGCATGTTTGTTGGAATCCAACGAGCTTCACAAGGTAGGTAAGGTCGTTTTGGATGTATTTCGTACGCAGACTACAATACGATCTCGGCTAAGGGGTCAAAACAAACGTCCCGGGCTTCGGGCAGCTTGATGGTTTATAGCATATAGCATGGTTGCAAAAACCTCTTTTTGTATAAGCTGATTTTATGAAAGAGCGATAGCTAATGGATAAACATCGAAGCCTACTGGCGTTTTGGTTTAGGACGTGAATATCGTCCGTGTCGACATCCCATTTTGACGCTGATCGTGGCATGCGCATTTATCGACACTCAGACTCGTACATTTTACACATAGCAGCTCAAATGTTAGCGGCACCGTGATCTCTATGTACAATCTCAGAACACTGCAATTTCTCTTTCCCTATGGTTTTCTAGCGTGTTTACTGGAAGCTACTGAGCCCGACTTCAACATCATCGTCATCCTAGATTCGATCTAACCGGGTTATTTGAAGTAGCACAATCTGTCAATTACATTCGGTCGAATATCACCAGTTTTTGCTACCTATGGTTAACCAGTAGCTAGCCGAGTTTAGCGATTTACCAATCTCGGCTTTTGCTTAGCTCGTAACAGTCTTATCGACATGAATCTGGAACCACTGATGATTTGCCTCCAGCTGCGCTATCCAAAACTTCCTAGTTGGTTGGGAACCTGATTGGCAAACCAATTACCAGGTTCGTTATCTGGAAGAAAAAATGGTTGTCCAAATCTGGATCTCCACTTTTCTCGTATATTGAATGTGTCCATTTGTAAACTTTTTTATCTGGCGGTAGCTGTATATTTACCGAACGGATATGTAGCTGATTGAAAATCGCGTCTGTTCTACGTCTAGGTTAAAAGTAAGTTATCATCCAATCTTACTTGCACATACGTTGTGAAAATCACGTTTTCGTAAAACGACCTCATTACCTGCATTCACTGAACTGTAAGTCGGTTTAAATCCACAAAGTTCAAAGGTGAAATGTTTAGCGCTTAATTTCAAGCTTTTACATAATGTGATTTGGATAGTAAGTCTACTATTGCTGGCTAAATCGGTTTATTCGTATAATCAGTTGAACTTATTTGCAATTTCTGACGTTGGATGAAATTTGGCAGATACTCGGATTTTTTACGATTAGTTGTATTTTTATTCCGTTGTACAGGACGTTTTTCTCACTGTTGTCAACAATTTCGTCCTGTTCTCACAGTCTGATAAGTGACCATGTGTTTCTGTTCAACACCTATGTTTATTCGTCAATAAAATGCTGTGGTTATTCTTCTATCAGATACTCCAAATGATGAAAACGGTTCCGGTACTTCTCATACGGCGGACAGATGCCATCTGACCAGCCTGACTGATTCTCAACGCCTACGGCGCAAAAACTCTATTAGCCTACGTGCGGACAGCCCGGTTGTGGGTTCTGACTTGACGCGATCACGTACCGCTGATTTGGAGATGAACAAGCGAAATACGAACCACAATACTGTGGACGGTGGTAGCAACACAAATTCCAGCCTGGCTGGATCCCGCAAGCGAGCTAGGGGTGAAACACAACGTGTTAGCTCATTCAGCGTCAAACAGCAGTCTGCCCACGCAGGTCTACTAAGTACTAACGATATCGAAGGTTCATCCGAAAGGCAGCTAACCATGGATGATGTAGATGACGATCCTGATGATGCCAACAGTATTGAGGATGAACACAGGGCTCTCGATAGGAGGGATGTGTCTGAACTCGACTATCCGCTAGATGATCTCCATCCATCTGCGGACTTGGATATGTCATTCCGTGGACGTCAGCGGCGCCAGACATATCAGCTTCCTCCTCGACGACGTGACTCTTCACTTACTGGATATGGAAATCAAGGTTTGTACGGATCGAACGGCGGTGGTACCCTTCCTCGACGTCGCCGCACAGATATCAGCCTTACACGTGCAACCACAATAAGTGGTGTAGATCCGTTGGGTACCTTGAGATCGGCAAACCGAATAGCGCAGTCCATCCGTAATGGATCCATTCCACCTCCTCCATCAGAGCCCCCACCTGCTACTCCTCTGTCTGGCTCGATCATGTCCGAATTGGGCAGTGTTTCAGCCGGTTTAGTCAATCCATTCTTACTACAAATGCACAACCAACAACAACCGCAACAACAGCAAAGTTTCAACGCCGCTCTGTTGGCTGCTGTAGCTTCGGGCAGAGTAAATCCTCAGCTTCTGGCCTCAGTCAATAATCCGAGCGGACTACAAAGTGCCTATATGCTTAACCGTAAGTGACTGACTGAGTAATTTTCACTTTTCTCACTTCTTTACTTATAGTTCTATGCTATGTATATCGTTGGCTCACACTCCTCTTTGAGCTGAGTCTAACCTTTGCGTCGGGGCTTTGTTTCTCCTCAATATGTCTTGTTTCATTAATAAGTCTATCACCCATACCTATAAGTTTTAAATTTCGTGCCGATCGGATAACCCTGGACTGTTTCACCCATCCTGTTTTTTTCAACTTGAATTTCGTTCTGATTATGGTACTTCTTGGCATAAATTCTCAAACTCGGCTCTTGTGTTCAACAGATTCCATGTCCAAAAGTTTCCGTCTGTGTTATGGTGCTCGTCCACCTACAGTGCAGTTTCTTTTTATCATGCGCTTGTTCGTACGGCGGTTTGGGAGAATTTTTATCCGGGGGCGATTTACCACCATGACTTTATGTGGTTCAGGTTACTGTCAGGACTCTCAGGCTTAAGTAAAGAATGATTAGGGCCCTTAGCTAAAACCATTGACGGTACAGTTTAAACCGCGCACTTACTGTTGGATGACTCTGAGGTTGAGTAACTTTTATGTTTTGGATCAAAATACCATTTTTACTCCAACGCCACCAAGAAGGACCAGGAGACTGTGGCCTGTCGGTTGAATTAGTGCTGGCGTTTACTTCAACGTCAGTTTCACGTCGTCCAGTTTCGCTTTATTAGTTGTCAAGCTAAACCGTCATACCGCCTCAGTATCTGGATTGTTTATGATAGATAATTCGCTTTTTTGCCTTTCCCTATGGCTTGATCCTTGAGACAGGATGGTTAGGAGATGATCATCACTCTTGCTACACCACATTTGGCTGTCGATCATATCTTGGAGTGAGAAGTCTCATCCTCATCATGATTGACGAATCAGGTTACGACACGAGTAAACCTTCATATAGATTTATAAATTTATCAAATGGTTGATCCGAGCAACTCGTTATTGCATAATCGAAACCTACGATTTGTCGTGTTTTCTGAGGTAATGCTTATTGGTACTCGGCATCCGGCCCTGTGTGTGTATAGTCTGTTGAATCAGACGGTTTGTCTGTCTTAAAGCTGACAACTGCTCGCCTCGCCTAAATTCCGAAAGTTGGTCCTTTCAGTTTTTGCTAATCACATGCTATGTAAAAATCTGTTTTGCTTTTCGAGTGATAAGAGTAAACGAAATGTCAACAACTGGCAATATATGTCTTCTTTCTTGACTGGTCAATTGTTTGCTGTCAATTATCTTCCCAAACTGGATCCTATTGTCTGGTTCTATGCCCGTGTCTCTTTTGTTGTGGCTGTCGATTTCCACACTTGACCGGTTGACCTTGATTGTCTGTCCGGTACAAGTGCGTCGCTTAATTACGTAGCTGACCAAGAACTGTTGTCCTGTTTCATCCTGCGGCAGAAAGTTGTTTAGTTGACTACCCGACTATTTTGATCCTTTCCGAACTGAGTCCGTGAACCTTGCTACATTTTCTCATAATGAGAGGGCGCCCTATTTTATTCCAAATTTGGTCACCTTTTAAAACAGCTTCAACTCGTTTGTTCATACATCAATTAGCCATCTGTTGACCGTTGATGACAGTCGTCACGTCTAACCCTCTCTATATAATCGAAACAAGTTACCAGACTTGCTGCCAAGTAGCTACTTCATGTGCCTCGTTGGGTCCCTGAGTTGATGTGTGTTTCTATCGTATCCCTCACCAAATCAAAAAAACATTGTTTCAGTGGCAGCTTTTTATCTTAGAAAGAAAACAGTTTCTAACATTCACAGTTTGCCGTTTGGACCTTACCAAAGTCAATTATTGAATTTCAGAACGATGTGCAGTGTGAACGTGGAAAAATCTTTTCGTTTATTGTCACTGCACCATATTTCACATTCTTTGCTGTTTCTGGTGCTCAGACTTGTGTACTGGTGTGTGTTGACCTTTGACATGCAGTCATTATATAGTGGACCCACGTGCATTAGTGCACAAATCTATGGACAAAGTGGATTCCAATTTCAAACCTACTCTGGTAGCATTCGTGTCAACCTCTGGTCTTCTCTTCGTGCTTTTCATGAAATCCTCACTGTAGGATTGTCATCTCTTGTTTCACTCCTCAGTAGGTGCATGTTTTTGCCTGGACTAGGCTTTCTACAGCAGTGTGACTTGACCGGTCCTAAATATGTTCAATCGGATTTAGATGTGGTGATCGAGGTGATCAGAATAACGTTTGCACCCTTACTGTTCAGTCAGCCTGGCCTATCACAAAATACGGAAAATGACACAAAACGTGTCCGATGTCTCCAAGAGACAGCATGTGACAACGCAAGCTGTTGTCGAAAAGGTGACTGTGAGCTGCTCATGAAGGGATCATATTTTGTTGAACAGCCTACAAATGGTGTCGTCTACCTGGCTGCCCAAACATTAACGAATTATGGAGAGCAATGACTTCCAACTATCATGTTTGTTTGTACTTGACAGACGGTCAGTGTGATCTGGACCAATGAGCCCTAGTCTGAACTTGGGGTGAGATGGTTGTATTCGAGCTCGATAGAATAATGGTGATCAAGTTGAACCCTCTCTGGCCCTACCTGTTGTTCGAGGCGACGTTAGATCTGTCTGTTCATGGGATCTCTATGAATAACCAGAAGAACCGAATTCTAATTTCTCAGAAACGCAGTATACTTGATTGCAGGCCATTTACTTCACACGGTTGTCTACTCCAGTAATTGGATCTTGCGAAAAGACAACGCACCATTACGTCTGCCTGGGACTGAAGGAATTACTGGCATCAAAAGAAGTTCAATCCTGATAATTGAACTTCAAATCTTGTTGAGAAACGTTTGGAATTAGATACATCTCTTTCTCGACGCGTATCGTCACATTGGGTACCTGTTCCATTTGAAACGTGCTCGTCGATCCTTGAAATAAGATGCCTTAACTTTACGTCCATGATTCTCTGAAAAGTTTAACGAGAACAGTGGAGATTGTTGTCAATGCTAACGGAACAATGGCCAAATGGTATGCATTGAAGGCTAGCAAATACTTATTCCAAAGCAACAAGTTTTGATGAAAAAATCACGTTTTTACTTCAGCACATCCATCAGGCTGAACCTTGTTTTTCTGAGACAGTGATAGGCTTGAACGTCGTTCTGTTGGAGTTTCGAAAAGTACATTTTAGAGGTTTTGGGTAGAAATGCTTTGACATTTTTCGATTTGTCCGCCATTCAGTTGAAGAAAACCAGGTCATTCTCTTCCGAACTGAGTTTTCGGTCATTTTGTGCCACAGACCAGATAGAAGCCTTATGAAATCGGTGTATCTATCTGCTCTTCTCATATTTGAATCTGGGTGCAAAATAGTCGCTTCAGGTAGTTTCTCTACAATGTTCAGCATAGCTTAATTCACACGCGCTTGCTTGTGGTGGTGTACAAGAATACTATCGGATTCAGTTATCTGACATGACTAACAAAGCTCCATCATTCTGCTCAACTTTATCACTATGAATTGCTCATACGTTCAGGGCTATTGTTTGCTCTCTCATTCATGTTTCACATATCTCATAGATGTAGAACCCGAGAAAAAGAACAATGCACTTATCATTAAGAGATTCAATGATGCAGGTTACATTTGGTAATTCGTGTGTTTGCAATGCTCGCCACGAACGACTCACCAGCTTTGTACAAAGTACTTTCATTCAACCTGTTAGCAAGTGGATTTGAAAATGTGTGATTGGTTCTAGTTCTAGTGGACGTGCCGAGTGAGATGGGGTTCATATTCTAGCAGTGTTTCCGAAAGTATCGGCTGGTATTTTTCGATACGAATAATACCGTCATCTTATGCCATACAATTTACCCCATCAGCGATGACTGATACCAAGTGGCCGCTACAAAGTGAATTGTAGACATCATAGTTAACACATTGAATAAGGTGTTTAGCGAATTTTTCCGCGATTGTTCTATCTCGTTGCCACAAAGGATCAGTATTTTATTTGTCTATATTACTCGGTCCCACTGTTCACCAAACTGTAGACAATGTATAGACAGTTGTGTTACAAACTTACGATTATTGGATGTATGGCAATTATCATCCACACGTTGTCTGAGTGGTCACATAGTGCTCGTAACTTGTGTTGCTTAAACTCGTGTATGAGAGGGCTCGCTGTTTTCGCTCGCAGTAGTCCTCAGTTTTATCCGTTGGATGTCTTACCTTAGCAACCCTTTCTTAGAGGATGTTCACAAACGGCAAACCATCTATGGTAGCATACGATCGTTCTCCATATTACTTGTCTATGTTCAACTTTTCCATAACCCTGTATATTTATAAGTAACTCTTCCACATGCCGACAGATTGCCATACCCGTTTGTTTGTCCAGTTCTCTAATATTCAGCTACAGTAGGTTATACATACGTGAATGATTTCTTCCCACCCCAAAGAGGTATACAATTTTGTCATTTACTTGAAAAAAAAATAGACAGTTGGGCCGTAGGAGTTCGAACAAACGTGTTTTGGCAGTAAACTTTGCACATTGTGAACAGGAAAACTTTTTGTCCTGGGTGCTTGTGCATTGATGAGAGTATCATCTTCATACAGTAGCCCGCTTGTTGAAGAAAATAGGTTCCTCCCACCACAGCGTATTGGCCGAGTTTTCACGTAACTTCATTTCCGCACGCTTGGCGCAGTTCAGTTGTGTTATTATAGGACTTGCTGTCAGACTACCGAAATAATCATATTGAAGTTGCCGTACTTCCGTTCTGTCTGTCCCCCCACTCCAGTTGGTCAGATAATTTTGGTTGGTTGCTGGTGTTTCTACGCAGATATGTTGAACCTGGAATGTTAGGTAGTCATAGGTATACATTCAATTTTCTTAAAGTAACCAGAAAGACATTCTGGATACTGCGGAACAGAACGACACGCAGCTATGTTGACAGAATCCAGCCTGTTAATTGTACACTCGAAGTGCACTAATTTGCTCATTCTGATTGGCCAAACCCCATCCGATGTGTAAACCAGCCTGACATCCCTTCCCATGACGCCATGTATTATGGTTTCCAAAACTTCCCAATGTTCAGTCTCCAAACAGGTATCTGATCACTGTTGTTTCCGTCCAAAATAGGGATTGGCCAGTCTGTGTATTATTTCCCTATTGTTGAACATGTTGCATAAAATGTCACACAGCATTCACACTTGTCCACAATGATACATGCGAGTGGTGTCCGAAGCGAGTGTCAAGATGAAATACGGTTATTTTTGAATAAGTTCCTTCGGTGTTCGATTAGGTGGTGCTGGACAATTGTTGCACGATTTATTTATTTTGGCGAGCTCTCAAAATCCGCTTTGATCCTTAACCATACATTTTGACAGGCACTCACACCCAGACTAGAACTAGTAATCTCCGATGGAATCAAATCGCATCTACCATCAAGAAATAATTACATTTTACATGACCGTCGATCCAGTAGCATTGCGCTTTGTGTTCACTGTCTCTGACATTCCCATTCGCCTACCAAACTACCAACCAAGCTTCATGCTGTTTGCAAATACGGTTAACAAGTTTCTTCTACCCCGTTTTTGCATATTGGCAGACTGATTCCCGTTCATGCATTTCTGTGGACGCCCTGTCAAAGGTCATGGTAGACTTACTGATGCCATGGCGGCCATGGACGCTGGTGTAACTTTCCATTGATTGAAGATCGAATAAAACCGTCCCATCTTTGATTGTTTGACGGAGGATTCTTTCTGTTTACCAACACCATACTTGTCTCAGAACACAACCTCAGTATATTTCCGAACTTTATTCGTTTATCCCTGTCTCGCCCGACAGACAACTGTCGGTGGCTTGTGCGTTCAACCTTCTTAACTAACTTCTGAAAAAAATGACGGGGAAATTTGCTACACATCAACCCTTCTTAAATAAGTAATCATACTCATCTAGCGGTAACGTGTATGCCAGACGAAATTATACTCAACACACATCCTCATGTCCACCTGAGTATCGTCTGATTGGCCAGCAGTAGGATGATTATATTAATACCCAGCTTCTCAAGTCTCCCGCAATTTTGATGCCGATGGTTGTGCGCATTTCTTGCTTGCATCAAAGTTGCTGACAGTGTTACGAAAAACGTATGTTTCCCAATAACATCGAATTGTCCCACAGAAATCTGGCCGTGGTATAGCTCACTAATGGAAAAAGCTTACTTTAGATATGTAACAATCTGCACAGCAAACTTATAGTATGCGAACTA
>QNGE01010345.1:0-10440 GCA_008508345.1 Paragonimus westermani
TGGTCAACGGTAAGATTCTGGCTGAAGTCCGATCACAATGTTTCTCAGGACTTACGTTCACTTTACAGAAAATTGACCAGAAGGTTGATAACATCAAGGCCTGAATGGTGCTGGCAAAATGCTTGTGATATTAGGATTCTACAAGTTTAAAATAGAAAGGAAATAGTTGTCGGTTGTTTCCAATTGAAGCGAACAGAAATGCAATATTGCTTGTGTTAAACGTGAGGTTAAGTGACGGTGTTTCGTTGATCACTCAGTTCAATCTTTCCCACTGTTCATTGGTAGCTTCTAACGGTCTAACACAGTTACCACCAACTGAAGAGTAATCAAGGTTTATAAGGTGGTCACACACCGTATTTTAACTACTGAACGGTTGTAACTCGTTAAACAAACCGAATACCCGCCGCTACTGTTGATATAGTTCTACGACGCATTATGCCATTCCCCGTCGTTCTAAACGCCCTAGGCTAGCGCGACTTCCACACATTGCTGTTTTTGAACATTTCGGTATTTCTGGTCGTGGCTCACTCATCCCGGTTTCATGAATTCACTCTCCTAATTTGGCAACTCAACGCCACCTAGCGACAGTTTAATTGTTGATTGAACTCAACGGCNCAACGGCAATTCAGCGACCGGGGTACATATGAACAAAGGTCCGGCAAAGGAAGGTCAGGAAGAAGAACTACGCGGAAACAAGTGTTACAAGTAAACAATATCAAGATTTTATAATACATCAAGATCCGCATTCATAGGAGAAATGATTTTTCACGCGTGTAAAATGAGCGGTAGTGTCAGATCATATGAAAGGCTCGTAATCGGTATAAAGCATTTCAACGGAAGAAGACGAATCAATAAGTAGGGAATAAATAGAGCAGGGAAGGTGGCCACCAACATTCTATTAACAAAACAATCATCAAACACTCATACAAGCAGCTACTTCAACATCGTACCCCGAAACCAGAATGGTTTCCCAACACTCATGTAGCTGCGGGTGAATGTGTATCGTAAACGGGTTCCCTTGCACTCGAGGCTTTCTCGCCACTTCCCTCTGCTCCTTCAAGAAGTCATAGATCTTATGTCTCTCCTGACCATGCCTCTCTCTGTTCTCAAGTACATTTCGTGGACGTGATTGTCGCCACCCTTCACTACTCCGATTAACACAGCCTTGGGACAAACGCCTACGGGCTGAGGGCCTCCAATGAGTAGAACAAGGTCACCAACCTTTACATCTCGTCCAACCTCTTTTAATTCGAGTTCCTCAGCTTGAATCGGCTTGAGCAGCTTGTCCGGTGGCCACGAATTCTCAAGTTCCCATAGAAAGGCTGGACCACTTAGCCAGGTGTAAATTTCCTGAGAACTAGCACCAGAGGTTCCTCGCGAAGCTACGTCTGCCGGGTTTAACTCGGACGGAGTGTGTCGCCATCGACAGTCCTGAGTGTAATCATGAATTAGTTGGACACGGTTGGCTACAAATTTGACAAAGCAACAGGAGGTGTTTCTTATGTACTCCAACACGATGACGGAGTCTATCCACAGTGTGATGTTATCAAAGGTTAGCTTGAGTTCACTTACTATAAATCTCATATGTTTAGCAGCCAATACTGCGGCTGTAGGTTCCAACCTTGGGACAGAAAAGTGCTTTAAACGTGCAACATGGGACTTCCCCATCAAGAAGCAACGATAAATGCTGCCATCTCCCAAGACTTCTTGGAGGTAGCCGACAGCTCCATAACCCGTATCGGAGGCGTCGGAAAACATATGCAACTCCGAACGTCTCGGCCTCTTCCCATGGGGTTTGATACAACGCTGTACTGTAACTGAGTCTGTCGACACTACACCCCGTGACCACCTTTTCCACTCACTTTGATACCTTTCGTCTAAGGGTGTATCCCACCCAATATTCGCATCACACAAGCCTTGGAACAACTTCCGATCGCGGAGAACGAGCGGAGCAATTAACCCCAATGGGTCGTATACCGACTCGATGCGCGCTAACATGCCTCTCCGAGTGAATGGCTTATTCGGCAAAGATACGCGAAACTTCAAACAGTCTGCCGATACGCGCCACTGGACTCTAAGAGCCTCCTGGCGACTGCGATCACCTAGGTCCAGTGCTGCTGACACAGATGCTCTTTCGTTCGGTGGTATATCCGGAAGCGCCTCTGCTATATTAGACTTCCACTTTACTAGCTTAAATCCACCCGAAAGAAGCGTTTCGCGCAAATCAGACGCTGCACACCTGGCATCTTTAAGCGTATCCACTGATACCAAGCAGTCGCGGACGTGAAATTTCTCAAACACAACTCGGCTAGCTAACTTGCTAAATCGATGCCCATTATCAATTGCAGTCTTCCTGAGTGCATACGGCGCGCAGAAAGGCGAAGAAATAGCCCCGAAAGAATGGACCATAATCTCATACGTGTCCGGTGAGCCAGACATTGGGTCATTACTCCACCAAAGCAAACTCAGTGCCCACCTGTCCCCTTTAGGTACCTTCACCTGCAAAAACATTTCGTCTATGTTTGAGGACCAGGCTATCAAACCCTTTTGGAACCGTAACAACACACCCACAAGGTTGTTCGTAAGAACTGGCCCCTGCAGCAGCACTTTGTTCAAATAAGTGTGCTTGGATTTCGCTGCGCAATCGAATACTATTCGCACCTTCCTGGGTTTATTCGAATTCAACGCCGGGTGATGAGGCAAATACCACCGTCGAAGGGTCTTATCCTCGCTGGTGTCAACTCTGGATGTTACCTCTGGCCACGTGTGCCTTAATAATCTCGCTATATTTACGTGTCGATTCAGTATCGTGGGAAAGTCTCCTTCCCAATAAATTCAGACGTTTTTGAGCTAACCACCGGTTATCGGGGAGGTCTACACTATCAAACCGCCAGGGCAAGCCAAACTCATGCCGACCGTCCTTCAACGTAGCTGTGGACTCTACAATACGTTTAGCTCGCTGATCATCACATGAACGAACCACCTCTTCGGGAAGTCCGCGCTGGACAAACTTTAGGTCGAACATACGCTGAACTAACCGTGTTAGCTCAGCACCCCTCTAGCAATGAACTTCAGCCTTGCTGTTTGCTGACAGTGACATAGGACCTCGTAAGGTTCAGCCCAAGATGGTTTTTACAGCGTATGGCTGACTCCTGCGACATGGATAGAAGCCAGTTCAATACGCTGTTCAGCTGTCAAATTACCGGCCAGTCGTTTGCTCACTTGCAATCCGGGAGTGCGGTCTTGTTCCACCATGGTAAACTCGTTCAGACCAGGTTGTGCACAACTACTGTCCAGCAAAATAGATCGAGGAAAATGTGATACAACACAGCTGAACATAAGAAAAGTCAGTCAGTCAGTCAGCCAGTCAGTCAGTCAGTTAGTCAGATAGGCAGAGAGACAGATCGAACTAGTCACGATATGGACCACAAATGTGACCAGCACTCAGTGAAATGAAAGTATCGATTCGAAACCGTCATCAGTCACTTGCACGTGCAGTCTGCATGGTTAGTTTCCGATCAATCATTTAATCATATGTTGAAGCCTTTTTCGTTCATGAATGCAGCGTTTGGCGAAAAACTCATTCTGGTAGCACACTGCATTACAGGAATAGCGTATTTTTACTTCGTCTAGTTGCATTCACCAATGCATACTGGTTCCCAGTGCAGTGTTGCGTTTCAATCGTTGAAACGTGTGTGTGAGCAGTCAGGTGTTTTAACGGCCGTGGACCGTGGTGGCCGATACACTGTGTCGATGGGGTTGAGCGACTTGACTGGAAGTGCGCGTGCTCCCCCACCCTACTCACAGCGAACTAACGTGGCTGTGGTTTCACTGGCGTGTTGTTCCCGTTCTCTCACGCGACCCGGTCAGCACATTTGCTTTGCACTCTGTTGAGAAGAGAACAAATTCAAATATTCAGATGCGTCACACACTCTCTAGTCATAAATGTGCTCTGGTTCGAATTCCGGATTTTGTTCCGGATCACATTTATCCGTGACGCACTCTGCGTATGTCACCCAGCTCGTCCGTTCAGGTGACATATCAGCATTATGTCAAGGCGCTCAATCATCCAACAATGCGGCCACTCTGTTTAAATGGAGTGCTGACAAGATTAGCCGTTGAATTACAAGCCGTCTATGGGTTGCACCCATCCAATTTGGTTGCGTGGGTAATCATGGGCGTCGCTGTACATGTGCTGCTCACAACTGTCCTAGACCGCCCAGGTGCCTGTTGTGCCCGCAATTTTCAGTATCGCAGTTTTGAGAATGATGGGTTTTGAAATTTCACTCTGCGCACATGGTACACTTTCATATATACTTCGAGAAACATGTGGTGGAAGTATGATCACTGGTGACGTAACACTAACGGGTTGGGTTTTCTAATTTTCAGGTTTACATCACCATGATTCAAACCACCAGGAGAGTTAAATTCCAAAGAGTGTTGTGATTGACACTAAGTTGAAATTTTTCTACTGTTCTGCAGACTGTGCTGAATCCACGTCCCATTTCGCAAGGTGGTCAACGGTAAGATTCTGGCTGAAGTCCGATCACAATGTTTCTCAGGACTTACGTTCACTTTACAGAAAATTGACCAGAAGGTTGATAACATCAAGGCCTGAATGGTGCTGGCAAAATGCTTGTGATATTAGGATTCTACAAGTTTAAAATAGAAAGGAAATAGTTGTCGGTTGTTTCCAATTGAAGCGAACAGAAATGCAATATTGCTTGTGTTAAACGTGAGGTTAAGTGACGGTGTTTCGTTGATCACTCAGTTCAATCTTTCCCACTGTTCATTGGTAGCTTCTAACGGTCTAACACAGTTACCACCAACTGAAGAGTAATCAAGGTTTATAAGGTGGTCACACACCGTATTTTAACTACTGAACGGTTGTAACTCGTTAAACAAACCGAATACCCGCCGCTACTGTTGATATAGTTCTACGACGCATTATGCCATTCCCCGTCGTTCTAAACGCCCTAGGCTAGCGCGACTTCCACACATTGCTGTTTTTGAACATTTCGGTATTTCTGGTCGTGGCTCACTCATCCCGGTTTCATGAATTCACTCTCCTAATTTGGCAACTCAACGCCACCTAGCGACAGTTTAATTGTTGATTAAACTCAACGGCAATTCAGCGACCTTAACGTCCGTTCAGTTTATCGTTTAATAGATTGAAGCAAGTATTTCTAGGATAGTGTTCTAATTGATGCCTCAGACCCCGATATGGTCCTCAGTCATGGTTGTGTAAAGGAGACAGTTTGGAACCCCTAAGATGATTTGAGACATCGTATGTTCTCCATAAGTGTCCAACCTATTGGTCGTCCCACAGGTTTGGACTCTGATGCAAAGTCAGCAGCCGGAGCCGAAAGGTATATCCAAAGACATTCGTCCTAACAGAGTCGGGTTAGTGAACAGTCTCAAAATACCGCATAAACACAGCCAGGCCAGTGGACAAGGGGGTGTATGCGCGTTCCAGATCAAGTCTTTTGGCTAAATTGTCCCAGTGTTTTGGTCACCGCAATCCACTACCATTGACACCTGGGTGTTGAAAAACATCCAATCAAGCATTTCAACGTTGAAAAAGCAACACTGGACCGGAAACCAGCACACGTCGATTTGTGCGAATCGACAAAGGGAAAATACGATATTTTCCTAACCTGACGATGTACAATAAAAGGCTGCATTCATGAACGATACAGATTTACAAAACATCAAATGATTGATCACCATCTGTCAATGTTCTCGTGTTGTCTGAGGCACGTCATTTTGGGTTTTCCAACGTCATCATCGTTTTCAGCTCAGAGCAGTTCCTGGGGGTCTTATGGCTCGGGCTCCTGTTGATCCCGGCAATAGCCCATGAGGCCTTGGAGTAAGAAATGAGTAGAAACGTGTAGCCAGGAAATAGAGGAGAATGAAAATGAACAAAAATAATTGAGATCGTTTTTCCTGTTATGAATTCCAACAAATCGAAAATTGTTATGTAAGATGTGTGCTCGAGCAACATCCCATTTATTCTCTTCAGTTACATACACGAAGTGATCACCAGATAGATGAGGGAATAAGTGTGCACGAAAAAAATGACGGTTCTCTGCCTAACAATCATAGCTTGGTTTGTGACGTGTTCGCATATTTGCCATTTTAATCAGTTTACGAAGAATCGAACCTTATTTAGGAATTTACCTGCACATTTAGATTGCAATAAGTAAACCGTACGGTGAGGGTACTGCACACTCGTATCTCGGGGCACATTCCGAAACAGCTTAAGAATACCACAGCTGGAACAGTTAAAAGTGCCATAATAAAACACCTTCTCGAATCCAGCTATACAATAGACCACTCGTAAGCTTACAGCGTTGTTTGTCAGATAATGAACAAAACGTATTTTGACTTTCTCTGAGACGTCAACCATATACCTTAAAAAGCCACCCTTATGTGTCCAGAATTGGATGACAGGGAACTTAGCATTGCACATAGGCTGATCATTAAATATATATATTTTATCTCAGCGTCTCACTCCTTAGTTGTCTGAGTGTTGTTTGCTACACTTTACCATTATGGTCAAATAGCCCTTGTTAATTGTCTATATCGATCGTTCGTATACTGATTGAAATTTAAAATATGTGGAAATAATTGCTGGATCGAAAAATTCTACTGTTTTGCTCATATGCACCAATTTCTTCATCCAATCGGTTATCATCTCGTTCATGTAATTGAAGAGAACGAAAGAAACGTTGCTCCAGCATAATAATTCTGGTTTTATTCAAACGTAGTTGAGTTTCACAAAACAGAGGTGTCAACAGATTTGTGGATGTGGCCTCGCCAGTGTTTGTGACACAATGCCATATCGATGAGTGTTTCAACCAGCGGTTCTGCTCGTTGTGAACTCGCGAACCAGGTAGATAGCATCTATCAGCTTAGCCCAGCAGAACGGTCAAGGCTTTCACAGTCCGTGACCACATCATCGCCCAAACTCCTTGAGGTCCCTTCTAAATATCACTATCTTCACTGAACAATGCGACGTGTAGCTGACGCTCCGTCGGTGTGCAAAGTATATGACCCAACCTCGGTTAACGGTCGCAAACCTGCACATTTCCCACACTCCGACAGATCTTCGCGTTGTTGACACGGCCAGCCCAGTTGATACAAGTTAACTGGCGGTGACAACAGTGATCAGATTCCAGCAGTCTGTGTGAAGTTTCCGTACTAATAGCCCTGGATTCTGATCCACAGAGTAATACAAAAGACTGACGAGATAACATCACCGGGCAGATTAAAAGATCGGCAGTCAATAGAGGCTCGACAGGGTCAGTACCAAAACAGGCTTGTAACAACACCTTGCATATTGAATTTACAAAATTGTGTACCACACAAATCAGCCATACCATCTGATCGGTTCAAAATGGTGTACATGTCTTTCCCGAACCAACTAAGCAAAGCCTTGTTATCTGCATACGTAATATCGACCAGACTATTGTTTAATAGAAGTCGTAATCCGGGATCCTCTAAATCAATTAGTATCCCCTCCAAAATGTTATCTGTTTCTGGATCGTGACGCGAATTTTTAGAGCCATGCTGCTGAAACAATAGGCGTCACCTGGCACATCTCAGCTCAGAGGATTTGTTATTCAGCCGTGTCGTCCCACATCCTGTCAGCATGTCTTATTTGACTATTTCATCCATACATGGGTGGTGTGATGCAGGCGACTTGCTGCGAAATCGAAATCAACGTGGACAGGTCGTTCAAACATGTTGTGCAGATTGGGTGCTTTGTCTCCTACAATGTGTCGTTTTGGGGTACTCAGTAACCAATGATGAGACACTTTTTGTACTCTGCAGATGAACTATGCGCATTGTGTAGGAAATACTAGATACCATCAGGCGGAACCGACCATATCTTCTGAATGTACGTTTGTCGGTACTGTTTACAGCATTACATTGGATGATCTGTACATTACGTGCAGTAAATATTTACTTCCCGTTCTTAACGGCCTTTTTTAGTTAGTACGTCTGGTTAACGCGTAAATAATGATTGAGTATGCTGTGCATCAAGGTATCTACCTTTTGGTATCTCACTGCCAACGTACCAAAACTTAACCCTCTTGAGACAATAATTCGCAGTATTGCTGCGGACGAGAAGGCTCCTCGGTTTGCATCGACCCAAGACATTCGCATCATACCGGCTTTGGTTAGGTCTTCATCACCTGGAGTATCGCCGATACGTGCTGTGATAAGTGACCAAATCGGAGAAGTTTTCATTCCAACACTCAGTGGAATATCCCAACCCAATGGTGTGGCATGCCCAAAGTCCACAGCGGGTGAAGTGTGAACAACATAGACGATCGGACGAGCCAATACTCAACGAATTCGGATGAGTGGACAAGAAATGGCAGGCATAAACCCATAATAGAGGGCGTCAGACGAACACACGCACAAACCGGGCAGAAGCGTACCGGTCATACGAACGGTAGCCGCCTGTTGGGATGTCACATAACCCTCTCCAAAAAACTCTGTCCACTAAGTGGTAATGAGCACTTACCGTTTTTTTGTAAATCCGAATTCCTCTAATGTACCGTCATTTTTTCATCTATGGCACCGACTTACACACTGGAGACTAGTTAGCTTATTTTTTACCCGGTCGGCGGATCCACATACTGGACGCTAGTGAGCCTGCTTTCTTTCGACCGATCGCTTGACGAGCTATAACAACGCAAGAGCTGTATTTTGTAATTGCACTTCGGCACTCGGAACTTCCGACTGAGACAATAAACGCTTTTTTTCTGAGGACCAGTGTTTTTCCATCGTAGTCGGCTTTGTTGATCGGCTCTTTGGGGGTAAAACAGCGCGCACAGTATCATTGCGTCGTAGGAATGGTTCCAGCTCAATTGCGTCCAGTCGGTCGTTCGGCAATATAACAATTTTAGTGACGTTCGTTGGTTTACTATGAACCCATCCAAGTTGTAATTGTTAATGGAGCAGCAGCTTAAACTGATAGAGATATTTGCGAAGTCCAAGGAAACCTCCGCACAACCTACAGCTATGAACGCACCGTTGATTGATGCCTTGTCCAACAGTACTTCGAAGTTCCAATACGATCTTGATTCAAATGTTGCATTTGACACTTGGTTCAAGCGTTATGATTTCGCTGGCCACGACGATAGATGGAAAGTCAGACAGCTACTTCGTAATCTCGGTGAAGCTGAATTAGGCGAGTGTTGCAACAGTATTTTGTCTGATAAACCTCGAGACTGCAATTTCAAGGATACTATCAGATCGCTTAGTCATCTGTTTGGTGATCAATCTTCTTTGTTCAGTATTCGTTACAGATGTCTGAAGCTGATAATGAACGATTCTGACGACTTCCTGACGCATGTTGGACTGGTAAATCGTGAATGTGAACGCTTCAAGCTAAAGTCCTTGATGGACGATCAATTCAAGTCGCTGTTGCTGATATGCAGTCTTCAATCTCCAAGGTTGACTGATATACGCACCCGGTTACTGAACAGTTTGGAACAGGAACCCAATCTCACCTTGGACGACATGGTTGCAGAGTACCAGCGACTGGTAAACTTGAAGCATGACACCACTCTGGTCCAGTCTGGGGGCCAAGGTGATNTGAAGCATGACACCACTCTGGTCCAGTCTGGGGGCCAAGGTGATGCCGAAGTTCATGCGGTTCAACATCCTTCTACTGCCAAATTGATCAACCCCGGCTCGTCACACAATACACTATCTGGACCGAACGGCCCGAAAACTGGAAAGAGGCCTCCGGCAGCATGTCGGTACTGTGGGGCCTGGCACTTCGTCAAGTTCTGCTCCTTCAAATAGCACAGCTGTTGGCAATGCAATTCAGTCGGCCATAAAGAAGGTTATTGTCATTCAGGTCAGCGACGTACACTTGCTGGTTCAAGGTCCAGATCGACGTCGCGATCCAAGTCACCATCAACAGCATTCGGCAACAAAAGTACCTTGATGACAGTCTTCCAAGTCAGCGCCCCAAGCCGGCGTAAGTTCATAACCCTTCATATCGATGGTCAGCCAGTCCGGTTACAGTTAGGCACTGCATCCGACATAACCATTATTTCGGAGAAACTCTGGCACACGCTCGGATAACCTCCGGTACAAGAGACCAAACAGATCGCCATCAGTTCATGTGGTGGTCACGTTCCACTCACGGGTCAGCTGCATTACTGCGTTTCATTCCATGGTGAAACGTTTCACGGATCCTGCTTCGTGACAACGTCAGAACTCAACCTATTTGGCCTCGACTGGTTTGATCGACCGGGTTTCGCGGACACTCCCATCAACACGATCTGTGATCACGTGAGTCACGCTCTGTCCGATCAACAGTCTTGCAATATTGTAGAACAATTTGAATCGCTTTTCAAACCTGGCCTTGGGCACTGCACAGCAGCACCAGCTACTTCACAACTGCATCTTGGT
>QNGE01010346.1:0-10438 GCA_008508345.1 Paragonimus westermani
AGAGTACTACAACTTGCTCGTAACGTTGTGTTATTCCCAATCGGTGTATCAACAGAATATTTTATTCCCTGCATAGAAATTGACAAGTATTCAACTCTAGGTTCCCTGTTAGGTGAAGTTTTCATGAGTAAACTGGAGATTAACCATGTTACCACTGAACGCTTCATAATTAAGAAGTGTTAGTTTGATCGTTCTCATCATCAGTGAGAATTTTAACGTAAACTTATTTGCAACGACTTCTAACTCAACCGATAAATATTGAATTTGTCGAGGGCCAAAAAGTTCCTTGGATGTTGACACATTGACTGTAGATGTTTCATTCTAAGAGTTTGCACTGGAAAGAGACTTGAAGTGGTAAGCACATTTATTGGTAGTTTCTTTCTGCCAAATAAAAAACGAAATCTTATACGATGTCTGATGGGTAAGGCGTTAAACTCGGCACCCTTGACACTGCACACGCTTAGCCAATGTTTCCACGAGAAATGTTAATGCCGAATGGTTACCCGATAAGTTTCATTCACAGGGCAATGCAGTCGGTATAAGTGAAAATTCAGTCAACCTCTGTGAATAAGGAACTTGCTTTTACTAGTCTCCTCTTCAAGGGAGGTTGCACGACCGAATTTATATCAAGAATGCTCAGGAAGTCAATCAGAATCACCTATCCTGCCGCCCACTTGTGCGCAATTTCCCCTTCAACACCCTTTATCTCGTCACAACCCAAAGTCGAACTTCTGCGTTCTGCAACTAGCTGTTATGTTTGTTTGTTTCCACCATGCAACTTACAAGGCGGTTGCCTGGTAGAGGGCGTGAAAATCATTCTCCGTGTTTGAACAGTGATGTGATTAATACGGTTTCATGCGCTATTGTTATTCACTTGACGGGCTGTAATAATTCTGTCGGCAAGACGCATGTTAGACTGCCTACTGAGCGCCGAGGAAAGGGTCGAAATTGTGTGACCCCGAATGTTAATTGTTGCCGAGGCCGCTGGTATCCAATTACACAACCCTGATCTTCACGCTCAGAAGTTTGTGTGGACACTAAATCTCCCCTCGTCAGTAGCAAACCAAACCTACAAATTGGAGCAGTCACTGCGCAGCTGACGGCAGAACTACCGTCCCTAACCTCCACTGGTGGTTTTCTGACTCGCGTAGATAAGTGATTCCATATTTATTGTTACTATCTCGATGGTCAAACACAGTAGACAAGTCTTTTTCACGTTTTTGTCGTTCTGATGACTTCAAGCGATATTTCCAAACAAACGAATATCTGAAATTGAGGGACGAAGCCACCGCACAGGAGTGTTCGACGTTATATACAATAAGCAGCTTCTCTTAAATACGTAAGTGAATCTCAGCGATTCCTTACGAACAATAACTACAAACTGGCATACAGATATGTGATATTTACATAGCCAGTTGGCGGTAGTTTATGTGATCAATTTGTATAAAATCGTGCGGTTCGATGTTACACACAAAAGGCTGAAGAACCTATGGTGGGTAAATGACGAATTTTGGAAGACTACCAAGTACCGGTTCAGCTTCTGCAACACTGGACTCATTACTGGTTTATTTTTTTGGTTAAACATTGCATTAATATGTTTCAAACCTGTATCTCTTTAAAAGAAATGTATGGACCAAAGCGCACCTCCAGAGTTTTGCGATGTGATTATGCAAAGGAAACAAGATGTATGGAGAGAATTTGTTTAATTGTTTGATTACTGATGCTGCTGTCTCATCAAACTGAGTATTTCAGCCGGAATCGAAATGTGCACCACAGCTGGTTTCCTACCACATTGCAAACAAGATTCGGATTTCAGCAGATGTTCCACAACAATGCAGTTTGTGCAGTTGTGCAGTTTGTCATATTGCAAACCCCGATCATATGGCTGAATCTTAATCAAGCCCGACCAACAGTTACACATCCACCAATAAAATCAATTGTCAGACCTCATCATGAAGAAATAAATTGTTGAAGATCATGTAAAAAGTAAGGCAAAATAATTACCCGGATTGTGACTTACTAACTCCAAAGTTCCCACGTTTCCTGGCACAGACTTTTGATATGAACACGTTTTGCATACTTGTTGAGAACAAAAGTTCTTGTGTCAACAAATGTGAGACTACCCAAACTTTGTTATACTTGTCAGAATTAGGAAAATCCAAAGGCGGTACCTTAAATATGGTCGTAAGCCGTCGCATATACACAACTACCATTTTATCAAAAATTCGTTCGGTATCGTTCTACTGTATATTGATCTCTTGTGAAATGGAAGACTTAGGAGTGACGAAACTCGAAGCCGGTTGACGATTCCTGGCAGTCAAGCCGGGACATTTTGGGGAGGGTCAGTTTTATCGGATTATCAATGGAACAGAAAACCTGAAAAGTAAAAGCGACCTGTAAATAGCCGGGAATCCCATTGCCGTCTGAAGTTTTATTTGCAACGACTGTTCAGTAGGAATAGACTGACTGCACGGGAAAAGCCATACCGACATTGGCGACACTCCCATTATCCCCTTCATATAGGGTGTTGAAATTTCTTGGGACCGGCTGATTTTAAGACACAGAAACCGCTTGCCTATATGCAGCAAACATGTCTGTACTCAGGTATAACATCACATCGGTTTAAAAAGTTTAATTTTTGGGCTGAGTTCCCGGTCCAGACTACAGTGTCCTATGAAAGGATAACTTGTTTCACCATGCTGTTTCAATCGTTGGTCACTGGCCATCTAAAGCTCAGCTTTCCTATTCGGGATCTCTCCTACATTATTAAATGTATGCAATATTCATCACATTTACTGAACTGATTAATTTAGTGCATTTCAGCTTCCACAAGCGCTAGGACGGTTTTTATGTCGCCCCTGAATACAAACAATATATTTCTGTTGAAATTCGCCAGTAATGAGCACTCTCACTACGATCGATATTTGAACATCTTGTGCGCTTTCATTATACAGTCGTGTTGATCAATGTGTTACTGACGCCACACTAGACATGGGCAAGTTTGCATGTCACTGTTCAACCATGCTGGCTTCTGAGTAAATCCTAGGCTAACTGGACACATCGGTAGCTGTCCTGTTACCTTTAACCGTGGGCTTCACAACTAGGACTTCACTGGAAATTGAAATCATAATTCGTCTGACATATTGAGTGGCATTTTCATTACGGATTTCGGTAGACAAATTGAACACCACATACGTGATTACTGTCATTGCATTCCTGTAATTATTTTTAGTCACCTCAATTCAGAACGTAGTAGGACACCCGGGTCTAGGTCAAGTTAGACTCAGTCGGCTGTGGAAAGTACAGCCGCGGCTTAAATGCAGGCCGCGGTTATGAAATAGCCGTTTCATAAGCCTGATCAACCTCATGTCTAGGCCGGTGTCCAGGCACATTGCTTTACATCTGAGAACATTAAAAAGCGTTAATTCTGTTAGAGTTCTGTTTACACTGTAACTAATGTGTAGATGTTGAGAGAGTCTACCCTGTTATTATGTTGGCAATTAAAAACGTTTCTTTTTCAAGTTGACCGTCACTCACATTTGATCGCAGCCTTCGCATTCAGATAGACTTTCCAGCCAGCCTCTTTCGAAAAGAAGCACTAGACTCGAGTTTCGCCCTCATTAGAGCTCGCCAGTAGTGCATATCCTTGCCACGGCCGGGATTTGAACTCCGGTCATTCCAATCATNTCAAATGTGAGTGATGGTCAACTGGAAAATAAACCAAACCCCCGACTAATCATCAGCAATTACGAACGTTTAATAATTTCATACTGGCAACTATATGTTGCATTTTACAGTCATTTGAAATTATATTTATACGTAGGGAGAACATTGCGTTTGGTCTTTTAGAACATTTTTAAAGTTCACATTTTGAAATCCATATGAAAACTTTATGTCTGACTACTCTAATAGTTTGTTTTGTTGCGTGCTCTGTAGTCCTCGTATTTACTTGAATTCTTGGGGGAAATTGGCGATCCCGAACGCCCACGCTTAAATATCCAATTTTTTCTCCCACTTGGTCAGGGGGAGATATTATTGTACGGCCATCTATCTCTAGCGGTGTTGCTAGAAATCTCAGAAAACTTAGATGTTGATTATCACGTTAGAAACTTTCTTGGACTCTGGTTGTCACCATCGAACACGTACCGGAAATAAATAACCGTAACTGTAATTTGAGGAAAGTCTTTGGAAATTCTATAACGAATGTTCCAGAGCGTTTGTACAGCACGTAGAACCAAAAAAGCCACATTACTATGGTTTAAAACAAAATCTTCAACACTGATAACCGGACTTACTTCTAGTTAACTGTAATCAAATCATAAAGTTGTAAATTGTTTTCGACATCCTTGAGACAAACGCGAAAGTGCTCATATTATCACAACTTCGAAGCCGTTCTGGAACGAACTGTTTCACTTCCAGTGGGATCTATTTTGTTGTTGTGAACATATCTGAACCTGAGAATCGGTAGGTTTTTCAGATATAGCACATTGACATCGTGTTCATTCCCGTGCTACGCTTTTCAGTGTGTGACATACGGCACAATAATCCAATAGAAAGTTGTAAATTTTAAACATTAGCTTTAATGCATGATAACTTCCGACGGTGATCATCATACAAAACTGGCATAACGTCTCTTCTGTCCGAAACCACAGTTGCGAAGCTGTAAACATGGACGCGAAGTACAATTCTATCGCGATCGTGAAATTTCTACAATCTGTTACCGAAAATTTGGGCTATAAGGTGAAAAACATACACATATAAAACACATGTGAACGACCGCCATTTACCCTGTGAGGCAAAATGGAGAAAACTATATATATGACAAAATTGTTGCTGCTGACGATTAACCAATGAGCTTTCTAATTCATATGCTCAGCAACGTACTGCGAAGAACCCACGACTTCAGCATTGCTATCCCGGCTGATGGGTACGTACACACTATTGCCCCACGGAAATGGTGATTATTCTACCAACTGAAATGTACACTTCTTGTTTTTCCAAATACCGTTCTACAGCGGAGTCCATTTAACACATGACAAGATAGAGTTATAAATCACACACATAATGTGAATGTACTCAAAAGGTTAATTATTAATGTCAGGCAGTTTTGGAGGTTGAAATTCCCCTCGAGTGACTTTGCCACGTTTCGCCTCGCGAGCCCGCTTGACTAATCACTTGTAGTTGTTCTTACAACCCGTATCTAGAAGTACAAATCCACCAGTCCACCTGTCCCAGTTATTGTCTTCTACCCATCCGTCCACACGCTCGTTAATCTCCTTCAATCGCCCCGTCCTCCACCCTTGTGAGTATAGCTTTCTTACGAGTAACCATGACAAAGTTAATAATCACTCGGTCATCGCAGAAGCCGGATCATTAGTCACACGCTAGATCGATCCGGTCGCAGTTCGTCGGTTTGTTCTTGCCTGTCGGTCGCCTGTGCTTGTAATTGTGCCTCATACTTTTGAAAGCCTAGTACGAACACTCATTATGCTTTGTTTTGCGAACTCACTCAAAATGATGTCTATTTGAAATAACGTAATCCCCTGCTACCCATCAGTGAATAGCGATTTTTTCTTATGCTTCATCGTATTGTATATGTTAGTTATAACACTTTTGCAGAGAACTGATTTAGTCCTGATATTTGATGTCGTTGGTTATGAGTGCGCCGCCAAACGCTCGTCGGACGAACGTAAAATTACGGTAAAGAAATTCATATCCTCTGCGTGAACGCAGCATAGTCGTTTCCTGAGTATCTACAAACCGTTATATATAACCGTTATATATGCTGCCCTTGAGGGCCTGAGTAACCACAAACAAATACAGAATAACAATCGCTATAAGACAGTCAATAGAAAGGCCAGATTAATGTTTTGGATCTTTATTTGTGGAATCAATGTTTCTGGCTCACTGTAGTAACGATCATAGATATCGTGGTCTGCCCTGATTAATTGTGTTGTTTCTAATGTTCCAAGCTGGGTCCAACTGCGTTTTGTGTCCGAGTGTAGACTGCATCGGATCACATCTAACTGGAACATTCCATTTGTCTGGGTGTGCAGTTGGAGATCGTGCGTGCGTGCGTTTGGAGATGTAAGAGGGTTTCCAGGTATGTGAATGTGTGGGCCCGCATATACAGGCTGAGACAGTGAGGATCACTTAGAAAAGACGGTCTGAAAAGTGATGGGTCGCGTGTGAGGATAAAACGACATTTACGCACAGGTTCAGTAAAGTACCAAAGCACCACGACGACAGGGGTCTACGATATTCAGTAACACCACCCTATGATATATCATCACATGAAACTCAATCAAAATATAGGCTTACACCAACACAGCTCTTGGTGCACAATGCTTAGGCGTATCCCTTAATCCCACTAGATTTGAATTTCCTGTTCACTAGTGTGCACTGGAATACCATCGTGTCGAATAGAGCACGATATAATTCACTAAGAGCAAACTGCTTCCATTTTGCCCTTCCAAAGATAACCAGTTTCAAAGCATCCGTAAAATATTCGCAGAATCGGGGTTGTTTATGGAGAATTACTACGCCGTTGATTTGTATTTACTTACCAGGGAAAGTGAGTAGCAAAACGTTCCGAATTCAAACATTCCACGGAGTACCACTAAGTATCTCAACATAATTATCATTGAGATAGTAATCACGTTGTGCCAGAGCTTCGGCATAATCAGACTGATTGTCAAACAACACCACAGAATCGTGTGGTTGTTTTATTGTGTCAACTGGCCTGAAATTGTGAGCAACCACATGTTGTGTGTATCGAAAAACTCGACTGAATTAGTTCAGTTTACGAAAAACCAGGATGACTACTTTGGACATGGCTCACAAATAACGAGTGAATTTTGCAATCCGAAGAACAAAGATCAAAAGTGATCACAAGCAACATGTGATATTGAAATCCACGTCCACTGGATACACTGGTGTACGTATTCATTTGACACTGACATATAAACAGCACCAAAATACCCGTGTTGTTCTCTGAGTTCTAGCCTGGATAATTCAGATAAGCTAACTTCATTGAATGCGGTCGAGAGCACATTGAACTCCAGTTGGGCGTGTTTCACGCATACCTTGTGTGCTTGGAAGTTACATACTGGCGGCAAACGAAATAGAGGATGGGAGATATTCGTAAAAGCAGTAGGAGTAGATGTGAGCGTTTCTACTGAAGACACTAGCCTCAAGCTTATTAGTCGAATCAACTTGAACAAGGTTACAAAACAATACCTCCGTCGATGTCCATGTATGCATCGAAATCTGTTGTTCAGCGGTTCAACCGAATTTGATGGATTTTAGTTGGTTATGAACTCAGATGGCAGATGCATCGATTGTAAATGACACCGAATATACTGAAGAGCTCGGATGGGGAATACATAAGATTTGACGGGTTGAGGCTGAAAATGAGGACATGGTAGCCTGTTCAATCGTGGCGAGTAATATCTTTCTGACTACATCAGACATACCTGTACCTCACATGAGGTCCCTTGCAATGTGTGATGCGCACAACCGACAAGCGTTTCCGTGCGTTACATATGCGATATATGCTTATTTTCACGAGATTTCACGAGTTGTCATCTCATACAGTGATGTTCAATTCCCATCAGTCCCATTCTTCATGTACTCATCTCTGAAAAAAATCAGAGTCAAGCCTGTTGGTATGCGGGTATTGTTAGACTTCAAGTTGGCAGGGATGACACCCTGTTGTGTATCACAAATAAGGAAATGAGCGAATCACATAATTTCTGAATCTGCTTGAAGTACGTGGAACCACCGTGAACAAAATATGAACATAATTTCAGTAACAATATTACTTACTTCCGCCAAAGTAATCTCCTTGACCGCCGTAACTTTATATGTTCGATTCACCGTATGGTAGCTAGTGAGCACGAGCGATGCGAAAATCATATTGGAAGTTTGGATGGTGAAGGCGGCACTTTTTGAGCCATATGAATCAAGCGCGCCAAACCGCTTTTGACCCGCGCTATTCGGACCGAGTCAGTCGCAAGTGTTTGGGTGCAACAGTATCAAAAGGGAGATTTTATTTTAGTACTGAGCATGACACCGTGCACAAAGCATTTGCGAATTCTAACCGGCGGACGCCTGTTTTTTATTCAAACATCAAGTATTGCTGACACCAAGAGTTTGAATTTCCATACTTTTCACACTCATATTTCGAGTAAACGGAAGTCCGAACAGTGGTCTTAAGTAGAAAACAGTTATTTTAATAACGGATATTGAAAGTGTACCAGATGACCATAATCGGTAACAACTTCAAGTAATTAGTGAGTAGATTTATTTTAAATGTATTAAGAAGCAGTTTCCTCTGGGAGTCATTTCACTAGAAAATTTACAGAGGGCGGAAAAACCGAGATGTTTTTGAGGAAATGTTTTTGGAAGATGTGAAACTACATTCAAAATTGTTTTGTTCCAACACCTTGCAAGGCGAAGACAACCAGTAAAAGTAATCGATAACCACTACAATATGACAGAAGATTCAAGGACCTACCGGAATATACATAGACATTTGGCAGCAGAGCAGGGAAAACAACTGGTGAACAGAACGTTTGGCGAAACAGAGAAGTCAAAAATTGCTTAATTCTTGACAGCATCACTGGCGGAAAACCACTTGGTAGCAGTTCAACCTTTGAATGCTTTGTAGCTGACTGAATATGCGGAATGTGATCAAGCGTGAATGATTTTCAATTTGGAAGAATGTAAATCCCCAAAATTCAGTTCAAACTGCATGCACTCTCGGTTGACTAATTAGTATCCATGATTTCTACCTACCTAAGAAGTTCCTGGTCTACCACTGACAACACAGTTACTATCTACAACCGAAACCCTTGGGCAATCTGATCATCACTCACTCGCTGTTGAGCGTTTGCATAATATCTTTCAGTCATATGCAGTGCGAGATTACTAACGTTGTGATTAACACACTGTTCTGACAAACACGAGGGTCAGAGTACAGTGTTGTTATTCATCGTGTTTCTCAGATTAGAGGAAAAACTCGGTGTGAAAAACCACGCGTGTGTGAGTATAGTAGGGTGCATCGGAATGCCCTTTATATTGATACCGTTCAATGAAGAAAAAATGTCAACATGTACGGCTGTATTGAAAGATCAATCTCGGAACCCTGATCGATTTAACGATTTAGATAAACTGGTCACCGGTTTTGGTGAAAAATAGCTGAAGTATTTTAAAATTTGCATTGCATCGTTTGCATGTTTGATTATAATAGCCCACCAAGAACAGTTTTGCCTGTTACAAAAAGTGGGCTGAAACGAAGAACACGGCAACACTTTGTAGAACGACCAGTACGGTCGTGAGTGGTAACGTAGATCGCCCATTTAATTAGGTATGTCGGGTGGTTCGTAAAACAATCACTCGAACTATCGAAGGTTGAGGATTAAATGTAGCATTCGTTGGCAGATCAAGAGATGTCTCCCTCTGTAACGGCGCCAAGTGCATGGCTGTGAGCTAATACATATGCTCACAACAGTATAGTTTCCGTTGTGCAGAGGCTGGATAGAACGTTAGTAGGAGAGACAAGAAGAATGCACGTGACCAAAGATGCACGAAATTATTAAGGACACCTTGGCCGTAATGGCACGATATCACCAGAAATAAAACATATTACCATGCTGCTGTCTTCTATTTAGCTTTTAATGGGACACTATGACTCTTAGATATAAATGCTTGTTATCTTCAGTAAGTACCGTCAGCAGCATCCAGGCTTGTAGTTAGTTAAGCAACATCAATAAAACAGAGTTCATTACATTAAATGATTTGGTAAACGGGAGCTGGCGCTTGTTCTGTGTAGTATACGTTAGGGGAGGGCAATTGTGAAGTTTTAAGGAAAAAATTGGTACACACTACAGTGTTCAGAAAGAGCCTTTCCTCTAAGCTGACAATAATATACCATGTAGTTGTCATACTGCTGCGTGTATGAGCTCTTAATCTTCATCAACAAGACGGATAAATATGAAGTGAAACAGGAGAATTAATTATGAGTTACGCACCAACGAACATATGAAGTTGTTATACATTACACGTTATAAATCTGGTTTGGAACTAAAACAAAGCCTGAGATGCTGAAACTGTCAAAACAACCAGCAAAAATGGTCAGGCTCAATTATTTAAATGAAACTTGTGACGTCGTGACCTCCGATCACGAAATGATTCGGTATTGCGGGAGTATCCTTACACCTGAAAAAGTATTCTTGAAACACGCTCGCCGTGGACTTCATTGTGATGAACGTATCAATTACACCGTGATTTTCAAGTTGCTTCTTCCTGTTTTTAGGAAACAGTCAACCAACTAGTCTAGTAATGATAAATTGCACTATACGGCTTGAATCTTTATTCTGTATTGCACAACTTGGCGTCATGAACTGGAAAATGAATGCCGAACATTTGACAGCAA
>QNGE01010349.1:0-10430 GCA_008508345.1 Paragonimus westermani
TCCCCGAGTATGACAGGTGTTTGTGACTTGAAGCGATCAAACGGATTAGCTTGTACAAAAGCTGGTTATAGAATGTGGAACTTTGTATCCGAGTCGCATAGATGGTGCTACAAACAGATTGCCTCGGTCTAATAACCCTGGTTACCGTATCACAGCTCTGTGGCAGCCTAAAGAATACACAATTGTTGATCACAGNATCACAGACAGTGACTCAGATTTGGACCTGACCACACATATTGCTTTGTAATTGTGAATAAACACGTCACTCATCGTTCTCTATTCACTAGTTTTCTTGATTTTCTGGTTAACTGTTCCACACACGAGTGAGGGAACGTTGAATGTGAACTAACCGTGTACGATTGTAACCAGTAATGCACAAGCAGTTAGATGTGGGGGTTGATGCCAACTGGCCAAAGGAGGTTACCGGAAAACGTCAGTCGTTCAATCATATAGACCCAACAAACAGGTGTATCGCTAATTCCCCGTTGGCCATAATCCCCAATGCATACCCCAGGATTTCTGATCCAACTTAACACTGTTCAACAGCCTGATCCGCACAATATTCTAGTGTTGTTGGGAATGTTAACTGCTCCAAAAAATGTCCGCTTAACCGGTAAAGAACATTTGTTACTTTTGTAAATTCGAATTCCTGTATTGCAACATCATTTTTATTTCTTGCGCCGACTTACATACTGCACGCTAATTCGCCTGTGATCGATCCAGGACGCTTTTCACTGAACATTGATCATTGAACATTGAATATTGAACACTGAATACTGAACAGTATTCACCAGGCAGCTTTGACGAGCTNAAATGAGTGTTTCTGTTCGTAGTCCCGTTGAGACGTATAAGTTGTGTGTTGGTTTCTCCAAGTAAACTTGTGTGCTACCCGCCTTCTGTGTTCACATCACTTGGAGCGAATTCTATCGGCCGTGTTCGAGCCACGATTGGCCTGAAGTATTATAAACTCGCGACGAAGTATGGGATGGTTCCACTGGTGAGGATGTACAAGTGTCAGCTCGGATGAATTGAAGCGAACGCACCTAGATCAATACCAACCTGTGGCAACCGGTTGCTAGATAAAGTAACACGTAAATTCCGAAAATGGTTCATTACGGAACAGGGCTCATACGGCTATTGTGATTGGATTGAACGGGAAATCTCATTCGATTCAAAGCTGCTGCGATTATTCAGCCTCGGGATGATTCCAGTCCACCCGCAGCGGGAAGTTGGACGGAAGTGAAGGGCATGTTGTAAGATGTCATCACCGTGGAGACAGAGTACCCGTTCAGTTATTCACTCGTGATAGTGAAGAAGCCCGATGGGACATTTCGATTTTGTGTTGACTGAGGACGGCTCAACGAGATTACAGTCAATAAATCCGTAGCCCTCACAGTGCTGACTGAAATTTTTGGTGAGCAACAGAACACCAGCATATTCTCAGTGTTGGATTGGTGGTCGTGACGTAATGATAGTTTCCAGTCAAACAATCGAAAGGTCTTCTCTCTCTATTGGTTAAATTGGTAAAAAGAACTCAGTGTTTTTAAGCATACTTGATTCAAAATGGATGGATCTAGAATGTACAGGACACATTTCAAGACTGGAGGGATATGCTTTGTAATGTCTCCCTGACAACCCCTTTTCATTTACCGTTTTGCTGTCTTGCGGTTTCCACATGAGCCTAGATAAAAGTTGGTCAGGTCGAGGGGGACGGTAAATGTCAAATCGGCGGCTTGCTGTGAGAGAATATTTGCTGCCATTCAGTCAGTAAACGCAAGCCAATTCATTAGGCTGCAAAGTGTGCGCCTGAATTTCATGATGTCTCCCGGTTGTGCACATGAAAGGTCCGGTGCTCTGTTCACTAGGACTTTGGTAAACTGAACGAAAGGACAAAACATCGCCTTATGTGGATTATAGGGTATTTTGTGTTGTCAACGGTTAGCGTCTGCTAGCCTCGTTTCTTCCACCATTCTTTCTTGACTCTGCGGACCCCTCAGTTTAGCCAGTGGCGAACGGACCGGGCTGTGGTCCTTTTGTCTTCAGTGTTTGAGTGCACTACAGAAATGGAAAAGATTGCAAATAAGTGAAGTTCGTTCATTCCAATGTTTTGACGCTACGCGCTTAACCTATATAACCGAATGTTTTATGTAACCGACTGTTGAGAATAAACGAAATGCTTGCACCTCGCAATGTATGTCTTCTTGCTGTCCTCATGAACTGGATAAAGGGAACTCACCGTTTCAAATATTCATTATCCAATTCTTGTTGATCCTCATAGGATCTACAAAAACTGGCTTGCTAATGTGGAGAAGCAAATTAGTCTTGGCCAACCTAATTCCCGCGTCAAAATCGAACTAATGCATTACTCACGTGTTATGCACTAAGCAAGTATCGCAATGGCATACGATCCAGTTATCAAGCAAATGGTAGTGGTGGCTATTTTTGTGAGCGAATTCGGATCATGAAACACTTCACATCCAGCTGAAATGAGGTGCTTATGGTAGCCAACTGGTCAGCGCCGCATAGCGTCTGTTTCACACGCCTCATCTGGGTCCGCAAACCTAGGCCCGCTTAAGGCTGTCCCATGAATTATGTAGAGGGTCAGATCCGCCGTACTCGACGCAGTGCGCTGTTAAATCCGTTCGGTGCCGTGGTGACCCAACGTGCCTCTCCATTCCGTGTCTCGAGATGTGGCATTGTGTGTCCATCGACATGCCTACGGTTGACTTGAAGATCTCCACCCAGAGAATTCCACTCAGAAGGCTAACCTGCGAAGCAACAGGATTTCGGGCATGTTTGGAGATACCACTCGAAGACCACGGGTCAAAAAAATTGACTAACTCGGCAGCTGGGGTCTGTCCCAATCCAGAAATTAGGAACTAAGACACCTACGTTGGATCACCACCACTAGTTTCCGCAGTGTATATATTGATAGACACACTGCGATTTTATTGCAATTATTGCAAGTTATACGACAGTACTCAGCACCACGCCCGCAGTCATGATCCGCCGTCCAATCACCGGAATGTCGTTTCTTCGAGGATAAATTAGCTGACATCTACCACCTATGTGCAGAGAACAGCATTGCTGTCGAGCATAAATGTATTTCTAGTGTTGTTGGGGATGTTAACTGCTCCAAAAAATGTCCGCTTAACCGGTAAAGAACATTTGTTACTTTTGTAAATTCGAATTCCTGTATTGCAACATCATTTTTATTTCTTGCGCCGACTTACATACTGCACGCTAATTCGCCTGTGATCGATCCAGGACGCTTTTCACTGAACATTGATCATTGAACATTGAATATTGAACACTGAATACTGAACAGTATTCACCAGGCAGCTTTGACGAGCTATCAATAGACTTTTCAGCCAGCCTCTCTCGGAAAGAAGCACTATACTCGAGTTTCGCTCTCATTAGAGCTCGTCAGTACTGCATGACCTGAGTCTAATTTGAGTCTAATTCGAGAATAAACCAAATCCCCGACTACTCATCAGTAATCTAAAATATAGCCTTGCAGGTTTAATGAGTTCAGTGATCTCGACCTGTCTCGGAAGTCCTAATCGCGGGGTTGTCGATTGAAGTTAACAGGCAGTAACTGTGTCTCCTCTCGAGACGATCGGGCAACCTGATCATTGCTCACAAGCGAGAGTGGTTGAGCGTTCAGATTTCATAATTTGGTCGTGTCTAATGTGAGGTCGATGGCGCAGTAGTTAACACGGTTGCCTCATGAACGTGTGGCTGGAGTTCACATCCCGGCCGTCACAAGGATATGCACTACTGACGGGCTCTAATGAGAGCGAATCTCGAGTCTGATGCTTCTTTTCGAAAGAGGCTGACTGGAAATTCTATCTAAATGCGAAAGCTGCGATCGAATGTGAGTGATGGACTACTTGAAAATAAACCAAATCCCCGACTACTCATCAGTGAGCTATCAATACGCAAGAGCTGCACATGTGATTTATCTTCGAACTGAGACAGTAAAAGCTCTCTTTTTGGAGACCAGTGTTTTTACTTCGTAGTCTGCTTGGGGATCGGCTCTTCGGGGTAGAACAGCGCGTACAGTATCATTGCGTCGTAGGAATCGTTCCAGTCCAATTGCATCCGCTCGGTCGTTCCGCGTTATAACAAGTGTACACACATGGCGCATCCGTTTGACAACAACCTCGTTTGAATCCACTAACTAATGAATGCCTCGACCTGTGTGTGCGGTTTCCATATCACCAACCCGCCACTCAGCTCGGTTTCTGTTCAGCACTAATGTTTCTATACGCATCTTGAATTAACCACTCTTCAGATAAACCTACCTGTCGTGAATGTGACAGTGGAATGCTGAACATCCCACCAGTTAGGTGTGTGAATCAATCCGATGATTTGAGGTGCATGAACTAGAATTGGTTAGCACACTCAACAACGTCAAACATCTCCTTCCGTGAGAGAGAACACAGATCAACTAATACGCGTGTTGCGAAATATTCATCGAACGAATCAGAAATGTACATGAATTTATGCATATTGTAATACTGGTTTGCACTTAGACCGTTCAAGTATCTGTCTGTGTGTAACTTGATGGCTGCATCCATTGGGCACGTTCAGCACAGAACAGCTGTGGATTGCAGCTCATCCCTCATCCGAAGCAAGACATCGGAATCCTCTCGAGTGTGAAGTACAGATGTGCGAACCGAGTTTTCAGTTGTTTCGCTGAAAAGTGAGGTGGGACATTGAAGAATGTGTTGGGCAATCAGACGAATCTGAAATTTGTATCTTGTAAGAATACGGTTTACCATTTTCATGCATGTTTTATCAGTTATTCGTTTGTGACGCGGCTTCAATCCCCTGATGTGGACCACGGTCTACCATGAACGTTAACACGAAAGACAGAAGTTATTTCTGAGCTCTGCCTCCGAACTATACTGCTATAAAACACTTGATGACTTGAACCATAAGATGGTGGAGGTTTTTGTTCACACAAAAGCGGAAGGCGTTTCAGCGGTTTATATAGCACATCAGTGAAAGCTGAGAACAAACTGGTCATTTCGCACATTGTGAGCACACATTCTGATATGTGACTAATCAGTTACATGACGATGTTTACGAAATGCTACTGCGGAGAGCATCACATGATGCACGTCTTCTCATTGCCTCATTCAAATTGGTCATCACTGGTCCCGCCATTGGAGCTGAACCAAGGGATACTTCTGAACTTGTTTGGAACTCGAATGTGCAGTGCGGATATGGTGATAGTGCCTTGTGATCGCTCTCCGCTAATGAATCAATCTGAAACGTCTCAATAAGAGCTTCCATATAGGTTTCACGTGAGGTGTGAGCTAAGTCAGTTTCACTACATGATGTGGCCATTCGATTTTGGCGGGAAGTTCAATAAGGTTGTAAATGCACTGCACAACACGTGTCTAGCGTAAATTTGAAGGAATAAGACCAGGAGGTGTGCCAGTTTGGCCTTTCTGTGCCGGAAACTAAAAAGACTTGTGAAGTGTGGTACAAGAATAGTTGTGAGTTCCAGTGAAGACAACGCAGCCATATCGATCGTTATGTATTCCAGATATGCCACTTTGTTATTTTCAGTTCTCCTTGATTCTCAAAAATACTCAGGCTTAGAGCAATATACACACACAATGTTAATATAATAATATTGAACGTGCGGCTTTTGTTTGCAAACTCCAGTTTATACTCTAAGTTCTTATGGATTAGCTTACTCATCAGAACGAGCCCAGCACGTGTATCAGATGTTGTCAAAATGTTTGTTTTGAACGCATCATCTCCGGGTTTAGGACTTGTGTTGTGATGCGTTAGTTTGACGCGGGGAAATGGGGAGATGCGCACTGTGTCACAATTGGTGTTGTTCGGATCGTTGATGGGCCACATCACCGGACATGTTTTCGGTCCAGAATCAAAACATAACTGTACATTCCATTCGCAGGGGAGATGGTAGTATAATTTTGGATTTCGTGCGATTATCCCGTTCATTACTTGCTGCAGTTGATCGAGTGAGTTCGAGAATACAAGAGCCGATTAGTATCAGATGAATTGTAATACAACTGATTGCAAGCACTGAACACGGTTTACTCTGCGAGGCCGATCATTATGATTGAACTTCATATTAGGAAATATATGGCATTAAGCCTAGATCCTTATTGATGTCGTCTGATGGGACTAGAATCAAGGGGTGAGTGAGGGGCCACTCGAACAATCTGTGAGATCGCGAGTGAATGAGTTACTGAGAAATATATCAAATGACGAATAAGCTTGGTGATTAGAACTCATCCACTAAGAGACATGATGCTTTCGTCGAGTTACTGAATCGATCTTAATACGGTGAGCAAATTCTTTTTACTATAGATACCGAAAGTATTATATTCGCTGATGATTCCAACCTTACAGAGCGTTCATCTATCTAGGAAATTCCACCCCCATTAGATCTGGTAAACCAAACAAACTTGATGATTTGAATCAGTGCGCTTTTAAAAGTGCGCAAACTTTATGTCGACCTTTAACAACTTTCCCGGTTTGATGCCACATGATACGAAACCGCAGATTACTGGAGGGCTGTAAGTATTAAGTTAAACAGTAGCACACCAGATTCCGTGTGATTCAACATCCGCTTGTTGCATGCAGAGTTTTCGAAAGATCGATTCCCGAACAGGTAGAGAATCAGCTAAATGTTGAATACTACGATCAAAGTGATCGTTACAGTGTGCACTCAAACCTTGTGCATTCGCTTAATACATCTGATCCGATATGCATTTGTTTTTTGGAAAATGACAAGGTCTATCTACCAGACTTTGCTACTTTGGCGGAGTCATTGCGTACGTTGACGAAGGAGAAAACCCCTTTTGAATGGAAATCAGCATATCATTCTGTGTACGATGAGATCTTAAGACGCATCGTGTCCACTCCTGTTATGGCGATTTTCAACGAGCGTTACCTTACGTCCGTTTCTACAGACGTTTCAAATATTGGCCTACGGGTGATCCTATCACGGATGCAGAATGGTCAGATAAAAGTGATTACGTATGCTTCCCAGAAGCTTTCGACTGCGGAATTGTCGTATTCGGCTGGCGAAAAGAACGCCCTCGCTTGTGTTTAGGCTTTTGAAAAATGGTACCTTTTCTTACTCGGACGTTTGTTCACACTTCGCACAGATCATGCTGCACTTACAACCCTACTAAGCAGAGAGACGAATGGACTCAAACCGTTGAGAATAAACCGCTGCTACGCGAGGCTAGTAAATTACGACTGTAAGATTAAATTCCGTCCAGGCCGCGAGAATCAAGCTGCTGACGGACTTTCGCGACTTCCTTTGGATGTAACTGACTACAAAGAAGAGGAAGAGAAGTTTATGATCTCTGCGTTCAATTCTTATGAATTGCCAACTATCAACAAACAGGAACTTCAGTCGGCAAATGAGAGCGATGGGGACCTAAGAAAAATCAGCCAATATATAATACAAGGCTGGTTTGCTAATAACAAACTCACCAGCAGGTTGCTGGCATTTTACGGTTTACGGCACGAACCATCGGTTGTTGATGGGTTCCTTCTGTGAGGGCCTATGTTTGTAGCGCCGTACGAGCTCATTCCCCCGTTCATCGCATGTGCACATGAGGGTCATCCAAGAATAGTTTGAACGGAACGCAGGATAAAGGAACTGTTTTGGTGGCCAAGAATATCAACAATGATAGAGGGATTCATCGGTAATTGTGTCACTTGACAAAATGCCGATAAAAGTTCCAAGCCATTTGAGGCACCAGTAGAGCCTATCGTCTGCCCACTGAAACCTTGGTCCAAGATTGTCATTGAGATCATCGGCCCATTCAGTTCCGCTCCTCAACACCAAAAGAACTGCTTGGTCGCCACATGTTTTTACAGCAAATGGCCTGAAGTCCAGCTTTGTGGTGAAGTTTCTACTGCCGGTGTCTTGCGATGGTTGAAACATCTGTTCGCCCGCTTCGGGCTCCCAGAAGAAATCGTGACAAACAATGGACCACAGTGTACTAGCCACGAGTTTGATCGTTTTCTACAACTGAACGACATTAAACATGCCCGGACGTTACCGTACAATCCAGCTGCAAATGGGATGGTGGAACGTTTTGAATTATTCATTGAAAGAGAGCATACAAACAGCACGGATTTCCGGGATGCCCTGGGAAGATGCAGTGATGGAAGCCCTATTGACTTTCAGAACCTCACATCATAGAGCGACTGACAAAATATCGGGAGAGCTAATGTTTGGCCGACTGCTACGAACGAAGTTGAATTCTGCGCACTCGATCAAAAAAACTACCGATCCTAGCCACTTGGAACTACGTCATAACTACCAGTCAACCTACAGAAAACTAGCGCCAGCTGTAGAGCCTGGGACATTCGTCCGCTTGAAAGAGCGGCAAACATGCAAAGGTCAACCGGCGCTGTCGCGACCGGTTGGAGTAGTTTTGGCCTGTGGGCCTGGGACGTACGCGCTTCCAACCGGCCGCAAGGTCAATGCTAGACAGCTCTACACATCGCGTGTGAAAACAGACGCACACAAACCGCCACATCGACCCTGCGTGATCCCTGACACACCGACACAACAACGTAGAGCTGCACGTCACAGGACACAGAGCACACACTACGGTTTTGACGGACTTTTGAACCAAGACGGAGATGGAGTATGCGCGTCAATCTTTTCCACATTCCCGTAGAGTTCATAAGAAATCAATCTTGCAAACAGCTGCTTTCGGTAATTCCCATCGGGCTTCTAAAATTACATGGGAATACGTGCGGGTTATGTATGAAATTATGACGCGTTAAACGGGAACACTAAGATCACAGACTACTGGAGGAGGGTGGGGGTGTTGGTGAATGTGTTCGGGTGTTATACGAGCCTGTCATGAGATATTCGTTCATCAATGTCAAGCGGTTCACGCTTGTTCGAGTTTCAAGTGAATGTGGAATGATTGGCCAGGGGAGGTGGAGGGTTTGTACGAATTGTTTTTGGGCACACAGGCAGGGGTTGTGTAGTCTGATAGCACTAGCCTCAGCGGTTGATAACAATCGCATTCTGACAGTTCTGGAGCCGGCTTGACGAACCTTGTAGATGATTCGGAATGCTTCATCTGGATTTATTCGATGGCCAGTGTCGACTAGCGAACCGTTGCGAAGCCATTTCGGGAGTTGTTCACGAATCCTTTCCGATAGCCGCCTTGTGGTCCTCCTAACGTAACCGGCTTGACAACAACAGGTGAGAGAGTAGATACAGAAAGACGAAGAGAACTTTAGCAAACTATCCTTAAGGCGTGGCACCAGTACTGGGCATGTGTCGAACGACACGATAAGTCTCGCTGCAGGGTAGGCAATTTCGACCGCGTTTGAAATTCTGCGGCAAATTATTCCACTATTAACTTCTCCTCTATATGAGAGACAGATGAAAATCGGCTTTATCTGCGCTATCTGGACGAGTTCTAGCTTCGTACCGGAATGCAGATTTTTATCTATGAATCTCTCAGGGTATCCATTTCTAGTGAGAGTTTCTCGAATATATCTTACCTCCTCCTGGAGAATGTCGGGTGCACAGATCTTTTGCGCTCTGTTCAACAAACAGCGTACCAAATTTCTTTTGTACTTCAACGGGACAAAACTCGTCCACACACTTAAAATGACGCTACCGCTTGTAAATGGACACTACAGTACGTACTTCTACTGAGTCACGTGTTCTCTCTAACATTGATATTGCCCTCAAGGCTTACTGCTACTTGAACTCGAATAGAGACACAACACGTAGTTCTGAATGCTTCAGGTCTTGCGTCAGTGAGTGTCGATCTTTCCTGCTGCAATCCTAGAAAGCATATACAAAATCCTGCGGTTGAGTTAAATTGTTCTCCTCAAGCAGCAACGTCTCTGTTGATTATTGGTGCGAAAGTTAATTAAAATCAGAAGAGGTATAACGTCAACAAACATACACGTATGGCAAGTGAATAACACTATACTAAAGATGCGTAAATTACCAAAATTCACAACAATGTCTGGACCTATTAAATTCGGATCGCATAGCAGAAACTATTTTGACTGTTCCGAATCACCAGGTGAAATAGCAGAAGCCTGTGGGACATGACGGACGGGCGAGTTAAAGTGAGAATTGTCCCTGATTTGTAATTCGTTCGATGGATAAAAATGTACAAGTATTCGAGTCCAAAGTCTTCACTGTGACTGCATATTTTTTCGTTCCCATGGCGGTGTCAAGGGAAGATGTGATGTTCAGCATGCTTTGAAACAGCCAATGGACATTCCGTTCAGTTAGTCGCAAACGTATGTGTGTGTGTGGTCCTTAATTGCGCGAACACGCTCGACCAGTTGAGAGCGCATGCAGGGCATCGCAGATCGTCGGCAACACCGCTCTGATCGCGATGAAACTGCGTCGATATGGAATCGACGTAGCA
>QNGE01010350.1:0-10427 GCA_008508345.1 Paragonimus westermani
CAACCGCCCACTGAACGAATTCGAGCCGTCACCAAGCCTGCATCCGCAAACAACATGGCAACCAAACATGGACACGCCAGCAGAACCGACACGCTCACACGTACCACAAGCCACCGTCTCCGACACACTGCACAGAACTATCGTAATCAGCTAGTTACACTCGAAAACCAAACGCCCGCGGTAAACCGTAAGCTAGCCAACAATCGACCTGCCTTCCAGGCCACACAAAACCACAGGAGCTCTGTAAGTCCGGTTTAATCACAGCAGTCAGACAGCAGCGCCGGTCACGGTGACCACTCTTTAGAGAGTGCACTGGCAAGTTGACCTGATAAACAGAGACGTACAACACTTGATAAGTGTATCGTGCACTCCTACCAGCGGGCCGAGACCTGCTGTCACACAGGCCTCAATCGCCGGTCGAATTGACCAAGCCCAAATCGCACCCACCAGCCGAATCCTCAAAGCTTGCAGTTCAACTACACCCGTTTACCTCTGAGCGGTTTCACGCACTGTTTGCTCTCTACTCAAAGTATTTTTCAACCTAGCTTCAAACTACGAGAATCTTGCGAGCATTTGGCCTTCGATGGAATTTGCCACCCACTTTGGGCTGCATTCACAAACAACCCGACTCCAAGGTCTACCGAGATGCACTGGCCTGCTTGACCTCCACCCCCAGGAGCCTTCTACCCTCTGTAGGTCACGTCCGTACCACTGTACACTGCTGGACCTTGAGNAAGCGCTGGTCAAACATCCGGGTGAGGCTCCACTTCTTGGGTCCGACAATGCATGTTACAGGCAGCATCACTTAGGAGAGCGCTAACCATGAGTGCTGGGTCAACCGCAGTGACCAACAGATTAACGGTGGCGCAAGGTGGAAGGCCCACAGTTATTACAACTAAGTCTGAGGAAACCTAGTATGGCTGTAGTCGGAACCTGATACATTTTTAAGAACACGAACAAAAAGTAGATTGTTTGATAAAAGAGAACAATTAACACATGGTGAGTGGACTGTGGCGGCCGGAGCCAGATGAAAAGAACGAATTTATTCCTAATCAGCATCCACCTCGCTTGTCACAGATGACATTAAAGTCCCAAAACCGTAGCATACTCAACAACAGCCATGGCTTAAATCTGTCGTTGAGAATACCATAGAAGGTTTGAACACGACGCGTAAGAACTACAACGAGGAACCGTCTATAGCAAGCTTCCCTGTTGGAGCTCCTAACCACTATCGAAAATCAATACGTTCACCAGACCAGTACAAAAGCTCCTTTGGACCGTAGTGACTATCTGGTGTTGGTCTTCGTCCAGAAGCGCATCCAAAAGAGCTGCAAAAACAATGCGTACCAACAAAAATTTCCCTCTAAAATACATGCGTCACCGTCGCGAAAATCCACCCCACAATTCGTTCGTTGATTCGGTCGGACGATGGAATCTCCTCTGAAAAAACATAGTAACTGAGTCAACTAAGGATAGGTACGCCACCGCTTACAACTCAAGTAAGTCCGTTGCGTCTGTTACCGCCGAAGTATCAACAACTTCTGTTGTTGGCGGAATTTTCAGTGCTCGGCCTTCAAGTCTTGCCTTCTAACTCCAACTCTTTTAATTCAATGGGTTGGAACAAATTTCATCCGCGAATACTAAAAAAGTGAATTGTGTACTCGTCAACCCATTTTGATTTTTTCGCCGACTGCTACCACTAGTGTTAGTCTCCTAAAATGAAAGAACCTGTTGTAATCCCTGTGGATAAGCCCGGTGATCGGTACTCTCCCGTCGCCTATCGACCAACCTGATTAACAAACATCCTTGTAAGCTCTTAGAAAGCCCACTCGAGCGAACTACCCAAAAAACTTTTAGGTGGTATTCTCATATAGGTAGCTTAGCGCGGATCCTTGTCATGTGGGTCCTGCACAATGAACACGCCCTTCCTAACGGCCAACTTCAAGAAAACCAGAGGTCCTATATCGGATGCCACTTTCCACTACTTCAGGCTATTTGAATGTACACCACAAGTCCAAGACCGCTCCAATAGCCACTCGCTGAACACGTAGTTTTTCCAAGGATCAGTACACCCTGCCTGATTGGCGTGACTAAGTAGCTTTCTTATACAGACCACGTGAAGCCTTTCAAAAGCGTGACTGTCTATGAGGAGGGAGGACCATCTTAGCATCCTAAGAGTTTCGAAGCCTTTTTAGCAGCTCATGATGAAAGAACGAAAACAGACTATACGACAATCATATGTCAAGGTCTTTTCTGATATGTCTAGTGTACTCCGTATAAGAATAGTCTCAGAGATTCTTACGAGTGTCACGTGTACACATGCACTATCATTCACAGGGAGTCTTCGACAGTTACCATTAAGAACAATTTGTAAAACAGTGGGATAAGTAGCGCCGTGGAGTTTTAAGTCGCCGGCATAAAAAACAGCGCGGCTAGAAACAAGGCCGGAAAGGCAATTGACATGTCGGAATTAGCAGATAAGAGGACACAGATCCCTGGAAAATTGCAAAGAACAAAAAGGAAAAGGGAGACCAGATCCCATTTTCACACCGAACGTTCTACTGCCGAGTTAAGGCGAGGTCAAGCACAGCAAATCTTCGCAGATGTTATGGGTTTCCAGTTTACGTCAAAGAGGGTTGTGTGAGACAGTCGAAGGCTTAAGCAAAATTAAAAAACATTACATCTGAGACGACACCCTTGTGATTGGTTTTAGAATACCCACGAAGACGGGCACAATCGACCGGGAAGGAATCCATGTGGGGAAAAGGAGCGGTAGTTGAGAAAAATTGTTTTCACATGGTCCCTTTGACAAACGCCCCATTATCCTCTGTGAGATGCTAGAGAGACTGAATGGCCATTAACACACAGGAGGGTGTCGAACGCCTGCAAAAATATAGACGTGAAACAAGCCAACTTCTATGCCTCAGGAAGAGCGCCGGTTTAGAGTACTTCGGAAGGCTTCGCCAGACTACAGACCGCCTACTTGAAGATCCGAGGATAGAGCCCGTCCAATATCATTGTGCTACATAGGAAAACCCCAAATAAGATAGTTTTAACATCAAGAACAAAGTAGTCGGTTGTCAGAAGTGTTCACTGAAAACTTCATCCCTGCAGAGAAGGACAGCAGTTCTGATACACCGTGTTGCAGATCCCCGACTAATGCTCAATGAATGCCTTGGCAACTACTTAAGGCTGAAGGTTTAAACGTAGGATGGCCACAGAAATGTAAGTGTTATAACTGAATCCCACTGAAAACGAACGCGAATAACTGACAGGGTCAGGGTGAACCTGACTCTGACAATATGGTTTGTCTCCTTCTATAAAGAAGAAAGTATATGAAAGGACACTATTCTCCAGAACACCTAGTAAGACCTCCGTCTGCACCAGTCGGGTCGAAGGGTGAATCCAATTCGGGAAGTTTCGCTGAGTCAAACTGGACGTAACGCAGACTCGCAGTTCCAACGACTTTCAGGTAGCCCAAAAACGTAATGTGGAGAAGATGCAGAACCCAATAATTCATCTAAGTTGGTTAAGAATGGCAGAAGCCTAACAATTAACACCTGTGGAACACCTTGGGCTGGATCACCCGGCGGTATCTCTGAACACTTTGTTGCGTAGCAGATCGGAGGAGATTTAACACACTGACTTTTACGATAAAATTTTCAAAGAACCGAACCACAAAGCATCCACACATTGCAAACTTGTGCAGTCACTGGCGTTTAAAACAAAACTGACTGTTTACGCTGTCCCACACAATTCCGGTGATTCTGATTAAGATGGGTTGTGTAACATGCAAGTGGATCGTTTTTACTCTGAATACCCGAAACTGGACGTAACACAGACTCGCAGTTCCAACGACTTTCAGGTAGCCCAAAAACATAATGTGGAGAAGATACGGAACCCACTCATTTGTTGAGGTTGATTAAGAAAGGCAAATGCCCTACAACTAATCCCAGTGAGTCAACCCTGGAAACAAGACACTCCTTTACGTAGGCTTACGAAATTCTTTGTAGAACTTCGTAGAATGGGTTACTTCGACTGAGTTAATCATCTTAGTCTCTCCGCATTAGCTAGAAGACGGAGAAGGAAAGATCCTATATAAGTCTTAAAGATCCTGAGTGGACTGTTTGAGGCAGGAGCGTGGCTGTTTACCTGCAACGAAAACTCGTCACTCCGAGGACACGAAGGGAAGATTGCGAAAGAAAGAGCCAGGACTCAAATCCCGGCCAAATTTCTGTCATACATAATTGTGAACACCCGGAACAGATTACCGTCGGAGGTGACTTCGGTCACCACGGTTGCCAACTTTAAGCGCAATCTTGATGCATGTCGGTTGGCACTACTTCCGGACTTAAAACAATGGTGAGGTGAACGGGGTCTAATTAACGTGATGGCAACCCTCCTTCTGTTCCCTGACGACATCGTCCTCATGCTCCTCAGCTCTGCCTAATTACCAGCTATGGAACTTCGTTATTCGCTTAATTGTTTAGTCAGCTGTCTTTTTGTTTTTGTAACAGGCAGGTTTCTGTCCTTTCACCCAGGAGCCGGAAAGAGATGACGGTGGCATCAACAGTGGCCTCAGTCATGTCTACTTATCTGACCATTCCGTGATTGCTGAAGGTGGTTCCAACACCACTTCCCATCACAGTCCTAATGAGGAATTGATCAGGAATATTCTCGCTGCCCACTCAGTAGTGAACTGTGCTCTATACACCATTGAAAATGTCGGAGCACTAGTGAACGGAAGTTTTTCTTTTCCACTTGTCACAGCAATCGTAATGTTAAAAATAGAGAAGATTTAACACGCTAATTTTTACGACAACAGTTACGTAATTGTTGTGTATGGCAAAATATAAAAAGCATCCACGCGCTGTAAAATGGCGCAAAACGGTAGCGAACAGATCTGAGTTCAAAGGCAGAGTCAACTGTGCACGCTAACCTACACAATCCCGGCGCCTCTGGTTAGGATGGATTGGCCCTGCATCAAGGTCATCATCCAGCCAATAGAAAGTTCACAATTTCACTAATCCACCGGCGTTTTTGGTTCAATAGGTTTTTCAGTGGTTTCAGCGAACGATGCACGGGTTTGAGGCGGGGGCCCACAGTTCTCTAATCCAGTCAGTTTCTCTCAATCAGTGTCGGTGGGCGAGTGTTGCTTTGAAATTTCGAATCCAGGACATGGTGAAGGCCTGCGCCTGTTGATGTCCTGAGGCTTGACTGGTGTGATCCGGAGATTGACCAGACTGCGTTTCCTGTTGATGTGTTCAGTGGTGATCTAAGGGTATGAACAGAAGAAAATGAGTATCAAAACCTGGCTGCTCTAATTAGCAGAAACAAATCATACTTTGATCAGTACAGAGTAGGAAAAAGAGTGTTCCAACATTTGTCTAGCTATCTTTTGAATATATCTACGGTCGCGGCCTCAATGATACCCCCAGACAACTTGTTCTACAATTTGACTACCCGGTTAGTGAAAAAGTTATATCCGACAGCCAATCGTGATCTTGAGTTCTTGACTGTGAACCTATGACCCCTCAAGTCTCTATTCTGACGCATCACGAGCAAAACTGTCATGAGGCTTGTTCCAGTATAATGGGTAATTTTGTACACTTCAATAAGGTCTCCTCCCGCCCGCCTGCGTTCAAGCGAAAATAAGCTCAACGGTCTTGGTAGCTTAGACCCTTCATACCCCATACCATACGTGTGGCGAGCTTTCGTACTTCTTCGAGGGCGGCTATGTCCTATTGTAGATGTGGTGACCAAGCTTGGACGCAATATTCCAAGTGCGGGCGAACTATAGCTGAAAACAATGGAACGAACACCGCTAGATGAGGGTCAGCGATCGCTGATTTCAGTCGATTAAACGCCCACCGCGCTTTCGTCGTGGATGTGGTACATTGAACAGATGGAGTAATAGTACTAATGACTTTGATGCCCAAGTCTCTTGTTTACTGGTTAGTTGTTAGTTCAACTGTCAGTCCACTTGCATCCCTTAAACACCTGGGCGTTGATTGGAGAGTTCTGGCGAGGATATGACTTTTGAGAACGTTCAGCGGTAAATCCCACTTTAATGTCCATTCGCAAATCTTCAGAATGTCCCCTTGGGGAACGATCGAGTCCGACGGACTCCCGACCAGCCTCATATCGTCCGCATAAAGATAACATGGGCAGACTGAGTCGATGGTCAGGTCGTTTATGTAGGCCAGGAAGAGCAGAGGAGCGGGGATTGATCCCTGAGGAACTCAACTTAACGAAGAACTTTCGTCCGACAGTTCTCCTCTCACTCTTACTCTACACGACCTTCCAACTAGAGACGCCTGCATACACTCGCAGATTCTAGCAGAGATTCCAGCTCCTCAGAGTTTCCAGCCTGTGGTCGACAGAATCGGTCGAATGGGTTCAATATGTTGACTGAAGATCCAGAGTTTTTCGGGCATCAGTTTCTAACCAGGATTGTGAAAACGGATCTTCGACTTCCTTATCACATCTGATACGTCCGAATGCGTGGACACAACATGTCAGTGCCTCGAAGCAGCATCGCTCAGATCAGGTTCCCCTTCTGCTCGACATGGCCATCACTAAGAAGAGCCGCCTGGTAGACGGAAGTCCCCATCGGGTCTTTACTCAGACATAGTGACCACTCTCGTCTAACCTTTTATCATATCTGTTTCCAGCAAAAGGTACACAGTTCGAAACATTAATCAGGCTGATTTCAACGGCCCGCGAAACCACTCAGGTTAACTTCGTCTCGATTATGACTCCGTGGACCAGGACTACCACGCGTTTCAAATCGCAATTCCGGAATCGAAAAATAGTAGCGAAAACTGTGTGCTTCCTTTTTTCTGCCATCTCTTCCGCACAGAATACGTCGTCCCCTCGAAGACCGTTCTCATTTATTCGCCGAGCATAAACTTACAAAAATCCAGAGGACCTTATCGTGTTCCACATTGTCCGAAATGAGTTAAAGTGAGAAACCCGTAATTACACCAAAATCGTTCACGAAATGATCCTCCTCAGAGTCCGCGGGAACAAAACTTTTCAATCAAGCATAGGCGACAACTAAGAAGGAATAAATCTTCAGCTATTTTTCAGCGACTGCCCGACGATGACGCTGCACTTGACTCCCTAGTTGTGACCGAGTTATCCAGGGCGTACTACTCGGCAGTCTGCAACTTTGCGCCACCGAGCTGTCATTCCATCTTGCCCGTGCAGAACTTTCGGTATCTATTGGTTACCGCCGAGTTTTCTGTGACGGATGTTGAAAACATCACTTTATCATATTTGCTTTGTCCTATTCATCCACAAAGAATCACCGGTTATTCTGGTAGAACCCATTTATAAGCTGTTTGGGCAGATATTCCAGGCTGAGGTTCTCCCTAGTGTATGAGGAGAGGCGATGGTCACATCCATATGTAAGACGGGTGTCCGGCATTCTCCGGATAGCGATCTGCCAATCGGTCTGACGGGCATTCCATGTATGAATGTGGAGCGTTTCGTTTCGTCGAATTACTTCGCCCCTCAACCCAACATGGCGTCATTGCTAATCGGTCATGAGAAACATCCTTATTTTCATGCAGAGTCTCGCGGAGGCTAAAGACATTCGCCTCATCGCAGATGCCATGTACTTCGATTCCGCAAAATCTACTGATCGTGATCAACACAGCCCTCTAAAGCATAAACTGGAATCCCATAATATTTAAGAAGAGGTTTTTCGCTGGAACACCACTTTTCTTGACAATAGAACTTCCAGAATTAAAGCGGGACCAGACCGTTCATCCCCCTCTTTCATTTCTGTGGGAGTTCCCCAAGGGTCAGTGCCAAGTCCCTTGTTATTTCTCATTTATGTCAACGACCTCTCAAACAATATTTCCAGCAACGCCCTCCCATACGCAGACGACCCAAAGACATGTAATGCCACCGATCCCAGTGCACTACAGATGGATGCCGACGCAATTAAGCGCTGGTCGGATGATTGGATTTTCCCACCCAGGGACAATAAGTGTGTTCACTTGCCACTCGGTGGGGATTCTGGCAATGCTCCCGTGATTCATGGTGTTCAGAACAGTAGATATCATGAAAATCGATCTGACGAGAGATCTGGGCATCTGGCTGCCATCCAACCTATCCTCCGCATACCGCCATGAGATTGGGGCAAAAAGGAATTTGCCGGTCTTATGATCATTAGACGCACTTTTTCCAGTATAGACAAGAAAGCGTTTTAAACGTTTCACGGGGTGTATATAATTCCGCTGTTCGAGTATGCTAATCAGGCCGTGTAAACCAGCTTGTATACAGGCATACTGACTACTGAGCATGTCCAATGCTCTGTTACTAAGCTGGTCGCGGGTTTTAACAATGCTGCTCACGAGACTCGATTTTGAATTATTGACTTGTACGCACCTGAAATTGGACGATTCCGCGGTGATTTGATACTCACAAACTTCTCCTTTTGGGTGGCTCCCTTGAGCTGTTCTTCGCTGGAACGGATGCTGACGGCCAGCTAATACATTACAGGGAGATTTCTAAGCGTCGTCTTTGAACCCGTCTTAGACATCAAGTCTTTTCTTACAGGGTCAGTAACCTTCGAAGCAACCTTACTTCTTGGTGGTTGCAGTACTTCCAGGGATAGCATTGAAGCGCTGCTTGCTTTCCGCTATCCTAGCAATCCATTTTGCAGGTAAACTTGCTTTGTTTTCGACATTAAATGTAATCCCCAGGAGTGGTGTTACATCCTGCTTTTAGTTGTTGCTTTTCAGATTGGAGTTCGAAGATGAGTTGCTACCCTCGTCCTACACTTTTTTCTTTTTCTGTCATAAAATCAGGTTAACTAAGCCAGATGAACATCTTGCTGGTAATATGCCCCGCTTTCCTTATCCATGCTTTACCAAACAATGTGGCTGAAATATGGTGGTCGGTATTTAATGTGACATATTAGATGAATGGTGTCACCGGTCATGTGGATGCATAAGAACTTGAGCTTTATAAACTCTACGGTAGATATTCTGACCTGTGCTAGGTCTGTCTAGAATGCAAAGCCAGAGGAGGAAAGTTGCTTTATCTTCCTGAGAGACAAAAATCTTTAAGAGGTGTTCTTTCACACATATCGACTTCCAACACCTGATCTAAAAGCCACATCATCACTCAATCTATGAACTCTGCTGCTGCCGAAAAAACCAGGGTTAATCATCGCGGAAACTCATGGAAAGTTTGGCACACTCCGATGGCCTTTGGCGAGCATTCTGTACGACCCACGCTGGAAAGTATTCACGGCCCCGAAACTGCCGTACCGGATACTAATCATAGGAGATCCTCGGAAAGACAACTAATTCTGTGTCTCGCGAAACGCCGAACTACCCGCAGAGACAAAATGAGGTAGAGCGCACAGACTGGGTAGGTGGATCATATCTAACACACAAACGAACGGTTGCATGCCACTCCTAGTCGAATTTCGAGACAGCAACCTTCGAGATCTGGTATTATCTAAATCTGACACAATAGCTCATATGATGCCAGTCATAAAAGTCAAAGAAGACACAGTCGAGAAAGAAAATTCCGACCCATATATGGTGGTCAACTGCACCAAGAATCATAAGTGAGCGACTTGGCTTAAACCTGGGTCAGGAAGCAAAACTCAGCAATGAGAGAACAAGACGAAAATGCTACAGCCTTGGGGAGCCAAACATCGATTCGAAAACTGGTTTACGTCTGGCTGGTTCTTATCCTCATCTCTAAAATACGGATCTATCCCTCGGGTGTTTTATCCGAGGGATAAGATACCACCAACTGGCGGAGTAATCAGAATGTCAGATCATCAGTGCGAAAATGCATGCTAGCAGATATGTACAGCCTGCTTAACAAGAGAGACGGGCTGCAGCTGATTCTTCACAGAAACCTTGCTGAAAAAAGAAACATATCTTGGAGATTGGCGCAGGGATTGGTATCGCAGAGACTGGAGCAATGCAGGCGGGGCGGTTGAAGATTGTTGATCAAACGTTCTATAAGCCAGTCACCCATGAACTATGACGGATATCGCGTGGCTGTTCAGACCGCTGTTAGCCTGCTTCACGTCACTCCTTCATTGATGGTCTTCGGGGTGTACCGTAGTATGGGTGCAAAACCAGAGGAAGCCGGAGCATTAATGGAATCATTTCAGTCGGCTTGAAATCAGGCTATCGCCTGCTCGTTTTGGGAGATTTTAATGCCCCTAAAGTCAACTGGTCATTGGGAGCCGTTAGTAGTACAAGGTTTGATCACAAGCTGTTCGACATTGTCAACAAATTCACACTAACACAGCATGTGAGAGTATCCAGGAGATCTCCACCCGGTAAGATGGCCTCAGTGCTTGAAATCATCCCAACTGGGCACATCACGGACGTCACAAAGGTATTGTCTGCGGCACCACTGGGAAAGAGTGTTTTTGTAATGAT
>QNGE01010352.1:0-10419 GCA_008508345.1 Paragonimus westermani
ATGATGATGACGATGAGACTTGAACGAGTGATATACATCGACCCAAGCACTTGGCCAAACGCTATTGCATTGTTACGTTACAGCCGATCACCTACCTGTGTCGTCTGCACAAAGCGATATTTTAAAGGGAGAATCTGTAAGTGGCTACCAAGCTGTTGAAGGAGGTCATTAAAACGAAGGAAACCAGTTATTGAAGTTACACCAATGTCGATCTTGGTGCCTTCTGGTTCGGATCGTACAGATCGCTCCACAAAGCCAACACGTTACTTCTACTTCACAGCTTCCTACCACAATCCAGTTAATTACTGTTTCGTATAACATATTTTTCCCTCGGGATGTGCGTTGCTGGAGGAAACTGTGGAGCTGCAGCGCACAGCTCTCTGTTGTTTTGAGTGGCTGTGAATTGTGTTCGTTTCGATTTTGTTACTGTTACCTACCTCAGGTGGGATTCTTTGAAGTAGCTGGATGAAATCTCGGCGTCCATAGAATGAGACTGCTCTTTCCAGCGATGTTGGTGGTCGTCCGTAAATGGGACCGATTATTATCATCTGCCATGTTCACTTTGGCGCAACTTCCTCCATTCTGTCGCAAACTTCATTCTATGACTTTATGTGTATAGTTTTTTGATGAACTTTTCGCAGATATTTGGCGCTCGTCACTACCATGGAGATGGTTGACAGCTGTTTCTACCTTGTTGGTTCTCGTTGGAATCACACATTCCGGAGTCAGGTGGTAGCCCAAACACTTATCCATTAGACTACAGGGGCAGGGATACAGAAATATAGGTGAATTACTTCTCTTAGCTGCTGATAGATGATTACTCGTTTGCTAGTCAACTCCGAACGGCTGATCTGTTTCAGCCTGTGAGGAAGCAGTTCGTAAGAGATTAAGGAAAACAATGTTTGAGTGGCATTGGTCTTTAACGTTTATTCTTGTATCAAGTTTGTAAGTGTCCGCTGTTCACTCTGGTGCTTCTGTTTACATGCACAAATCGCTGTATACATAATTCTGTTTAGAAAGTTTACCGACGTCGCTACCGACAAATGCTTCCTGGCCGACCTTTTTTAAAGAACACTGAGCTGACTTCAACGAATTCACGTTTACAGGTGTTCTGTTGATCATGGTTCGTGACGCATTTATTTCTGTTTCACTAGTCTTCGATATCCACGACTTCTTTACACATGTATGCGGAGATTATGATGCGGAATTCGTGGACATCGTAACGACTGAAGGACCTGCCTTCAAGTCGACCTAATACTGCTGTCCCGATGCTGAGTGACTTTTCGAGCGGATCATGCTCACTGTAATAATTGCGGTGTCTGAGTTAGTTCATTGGTCTAGGTGATAGTGGGTCGAGCTGAATAAGTCTTCAGCTTCAGGTTTTCTATCAAAACAATTATGACTGAAGCGGTGATTTCTCCTGATCCATTTCGTTAACAACGTAAGACATTTCTCATAGTCTTAACACTTCGTCCACTATTTTCGGTCGTGAACGTAGAACATAACATCAGACATAGCGTATGAATAACACCAACAGAAACCGCTGGCCTTCGGAGTTTGTGCATGACAGGCGGATGTTGTTTGTACATAAATGAAGCCGGCAAAGGCTGTTGATTAAGATCGCCTCGGAAAGCATGAACAACCTCTGGTTTCAAATGCGCATTAACCCGTCAGACGAATTAACCGAATCAACAACGTGACGTGTCTCCCGGAGGTGCCTTGTCGTGAATGAGGTCGGGCTTCTGTTCGCATGCTCTGTTGCGTCATCGAGCGCATCAATCACTTGAGCATATGTTCAATCATTTTTTCATGGACGCTAATCGGTTCTGTGGCTGTTGAGGTAATCGTCACTACAAATGAGAGACTGGGTATTTCGGCATAAGACGATTGTGGACGAGCTGAGTAACACTTCCAGCCGAACGTAACGGACGCGGTTCAGCTATGGAGCATGCGCGAACGGGTTAAACTGCTTTTTTCGACCTGTGTTAGTTGTGATATGGTTGTCTCTGAAGGACAAACTCAACAATACCCGCTCTTTTGGAGCGTCAGTCGTAATCGACCTTCTCTTGCTGTGATTGCCGACATACTTCTTGGGCTATCCATCAGCGGCTAAGAGCTTTCTTAATGTCCTCCTTTTATTCCAAACAGTCATCAGTAAGATTCCGCCGGATTTTGTGAAACACTGCCAGCAATCCTTCCCCCGTGCTGAACGTTGACAGCAGAATTCACATTGCAGCAGCAATTAGGTGAACGCTAATTTTTATATACTGAGCACCACACACATTAAATGGCAGCTTTCTTCTTTAATCGACCCGTTTAAAGAGGGAGCGACCCAAATTTCATTGTTGTTGGTGCGCGCACTTAGTGCACATTTGAGCGTTGACTTCCAACTCTGGTGTTTGTGAAGCGACTGTAGTTTGATAACCACTGTAATGACTGCAGTAGGCACGGCCGAATCACCACACCTAGTTTGGGGTTGGTAGTACTCAGATTGTCCTTTTGTGCCGTGCGTAAGTGGTGTCATGCAGAAAAGAACGTAACCCAAAAGGTTTGTCCACCCGTATTGTTGATAAGTCATCAAGTGTTCATTTTTGGAATGATCCCTCTTCATGGTTGTGATTCTGGTGTCAAATTTTCATAAAATTTTTTACGACTTCCGACATTTTTTCTCTGGTTATGCCTTGACCTCTGTTCTTAAGTATTTGTCTGCCTCCCTTTATCAGTTGGGCTATGTCGGTCAAGATAGGACGAATTTGACAACTGGGATATCACAAGCACTTTTCTGCTTACTCCCAAATGTCTGTCATCAGGTTCTAACTTTTTGTCACATGCTACCGTTTGTCATTTGAGGGCTCATGTGACGATCTTCAGTGCAAACCAGCCATGCGGTTAATGACATCCCTTTTGACAAATGGAATACAGACAAGTAATCGCGTAATGACCTGTTGATCCTGTTTCAAGTATGCCACTTAGGGAAACCGGTCGAACAGCTGCATATCTGTTTAATAATCTTTCGTTCATCAATGTCAAGGTTTTTTTTTAACCAAATTNGCGTCAGTCGTAATCGACCTTCTCTTGCTGTGATTGCCGACATACTTCTTGGGCTATCCATCAGCGGCTAAGAGCTTTCTTAATGTCCTCCTTTTATTCCAAACAGTCATCAGTAAGATTCCGCCGGATTTTGTGAAACACTGCCAGCAATCCTTCCCCCGTGCTGAACGTTGACAGCAGAATTCACATTGCAGCAGCAATTAGGTGAACGCTAATTTTTATATACTGAGCACCACACACATTAAATGGCAGCTTTCTTCTTTAATCGACCCGTTTAAAGAGGGAGCGACCCAAATTTCATTGTTGTTGGTGCGCGCACTTAGTGCACATTTGAGCGTTGACTTCCAACTCTGGTGTTTGTGAAGCGACTGTAGTTTGATAACCACTGTAATGACTGCAGTAGGCACGGCCGAATCACCACACCTAGTTTGGGGTTGGTAGTACTCAGATTGTCCTTTTGTGCCGTGCGTAAGTGGTGTCATGCAGAAAAGAACGTAACCCAAAAGGTTTGTCCACCCGTATTGTTGATAAGTCATCAAGTGTTCATTTTTGGAATGATCCCTCTTCATGGTTGTGATTCTGGTGTCAAATTTTCATAAAATTTTTTACGACTTCCGACATTTTTTCTCTGGTTATGCCTTGACCTCTGTTCTTAAGTATTTGTCTGCCTCCCTTTATCAGTTGGGCTATGTCGGTCAAGATAGGACGAATTTGACAACTGGGATATCACAAGCACTTTTCTGCTTACTCCCAAATGTCTGTCATCAGGTTCTAACTTTTTGTCACATGCTACCGTTTGTCATTTGAGGGCTCATGTGACGATCTTCAGTGCAAACCAGCCATGCGGTTAATGACATCCCTTTTGACAAATGGAATACAGACAAGTAATCGCGTAATGACCTGTTGATCCTGTTTCAAGTATGCCACTTAGGGAAACCGGTCGAACAGCTGCATATCTGTTTAATAATCTTTCGTTCATCAATGTCAAGGTTTTTTTTTAACCAAATTGTTCTGACCATACATTCCCCTTGTCGATTGTTGGTTTCAGGTTTATACTCGCTTGATTTCCTTCCCCTCATATAGGTCTATCCCCCACGGAACTGCGAGTGAACGGTAACGTCTCACATTCCGACTGGTTGATGCAGCGACTAGCCGATGTGGCAGGGATTCCCACCGAACGAAGTGCCTTCGAGGAGTCCAGCTGTTTGGGATCCGCCATTGCAGCCGGTGTCGGTAGTGGTAATTAAACATGTTTGATATTTTACATAATGCAACCGTATATTGATAGTGTCATCAAGAAACTGCGGTGGTTAGCTCAACACTCTTGGAAATTGACCGTGTACTGCTTGAATAAAAAAACAGACACTGTACTAGAAGGGCCCAATTGGTTCACAGCCTGTTATGGATATCTCTATGGGTAAACTCACTGGCTTGTTACACCGTAATTTTTCCAACCTCTCCGGAGACTGTTGATCTGATGAACAAACTGATTCACTAGTAATTACAGGCAACTGTACCGCGATCCCTGATGACACATAGCTGCTGTGTGAAGCAGGTTGTTTACCATAAAGGTCCAGGTTGTCCCAAACGCTATGAATTTCTAGAGAAGTCATGCGTACGGACAGCTACGATGGTTCGGTGCACTTACGATACAAGTTTTATGTCTGCACTAAGAAGCCTTCTGCTCACCTCTGTGAAAACCCGTTTCTCATTTTTTAGTGCCATATGCGAGCCTCATACTCTCCGTAACAATGACGCATTTTGATCGAAATTACTCGAACCTGAAACGTGGCGTTTTCTATTCACGCCCTAATTCCCTCTTTTCTTCGCACACGCAACCGAATAAGACATCAGATGATAGCTCGTACCTTCGAGAGTCCTGGTGTTTTAATGATGCAAACTTCACACAGGTACAACACGGCTTCAGAGCCTTGACAGTGTCCCTCGCCATCCTTCTAGGATATGTATGCTCTCTCCACCTTTAAATTTCCTATTGGTCTCGCCTTTTCTGCTTTTGGGAACCTTCAGCCTATGGGGCCGATGTTATGTCAACCTGTAGGAATGACGAGCTACATTTGTCTTTCGGCAATAAGTGAAACTAATAGCATTGGTACACAGCCAACCAATCATAGTGTTCATTTCAGGGCAGTAACATTCATGGTGTCATGAGTGAAACAATTTGATATGGTATCTATTGTTGTTTGTCACGTGAATTTCTTCCAGTGCTATTTAGCTGGCTGGGTGTAGCTAGTTACAGCACATCATCTAAGTATGCACCAGTCAGCTTGGCTTATACTTTGTTCTTTTTGTCTCAGTCTCGAGAAGAGTTACGTGCACATGTTAGCGCTGCTAAACACCGGGGGCATTTTCGGCTGAGATCACACACAAAATAAGTTCGGCTGGTATGCCACATTCGATCTTCGGTCGTTAGTTGCCAACTCCCGTGCCAAATCAGTGAATAGGTCAATTTTACTCAAATTACTGCAGTTCGACATTCTCGTATTTGTCGAATCCATTGGGAATGGTATACCCGGCGGTTATGTGGGCATACTGAAGGCGTCCTATTACCACTCCTCAGATCGAGTACAGTCCCATAACAAGCATTACCGGTCCCTACATTTGAATTTGAGTATACCACAGACTAGTTCCCAGGCTCGAAGCTAGAGGCCCAAATCATCTGGCTGCAGTCAGTTTGTTTGTTTCGGTATCCAAAGGGCGTCCGTTGACCCGAAAGTTAATCATTGGATGCTGGATGAACGTCACTCTGGGAGTTTACAGTGAATACCAAGAACAGTAAGATCACCAGTGTAACAAGGCTTTGAGTGAATGAGAATCTAATGACCTTTAAAACGATCCCTTGAACAGTAGCTGACGACCTTAGGAGAATAGTCGTTCGGGTGCTTGATAATTATGTGAGAAAGGAAGTACCATCTAAAGAACGTCCGAGGACGGAGCCCGCAAATCTTCTCGTTAACTGCTACTGGCTAAATCAAGTTGTGTAAAGATTGATTCGCAACAGATTTTCCGATTTCCAAGAATTTCACCGTGACACTCGTAAGTATGCCACATTCCAGTGACCAGTTTCGTGACCGTACAATGGGCATACTTCAAAGCATTATGCACGAAGTAACTAGTGTACTCACGCGGTGATCTCACAGAATCCCCGCAAAGCGTTCGAAGCCTTCTTATGTCTGTATGACGGGATGGTTTGTTTTACAATTCGAAGAATAACAAGTTACTGTAGGTTCTTCGTGATGATGGTTAGAGGATAAGGTAGATTACACCCATATACCTTGTCCTTTCTTCAGATCTGTTTGCTATGCTGCCCACACTGTGAATCACACAGACATTGCCAGAGTCACCATAGAATGAGTGACATGTATGAGGGGATAACTCCACTCGGCTCACCCCGGCTTAATCGCGACAAGGCCAGCCTGTGGTGCACTATGATAATTAGCATTCCAGGGTTTCAAATCGTCATCGTAAACTTGAACATTTCTGGAAATATTTTTCTGGGAGTCGTTGATCCACCGCCTTGGTCTGCCTATCCACGTATGTTGTGTTCCATCCGTCTGTTTGGAGAAATCCTTTACAAATAGGAATTTATGTTGAAAATGCTTTGCTTTGCACATCGTGGTATAGAGCGCTTTTTCATCGTCTTAAAGAATCGTCCTCTAAAAGACTAACCGGTCTGGTGCCAACCGATTTGATAGGAATTTCAGTTTGCTTGTTTTTGGCTACCTTCTTTTTCCTACTGAATGGCTACCTTGACCGTGTACCGTGCTCAGTGGAAAAGCCTGTTTTTCGTTTATAAAAAGTGAGCAAGCCAATTTCCTACGTTTCCTTTCGTTTAATTGGTCAATGGTTACGCCGTTTGACATATTACATGCACCAGCAACAATTGTTGTTGCGCCCACACCTTATGTGCAAGAGTTTCAAATTTGCCGTAAACTGTCAACAATTGGTGGTCATCGTTCTGTACAGCTTATCGTGTTCATCGTAATTCTGCGCTGAGCTAACTATTCGGTTTGTGTATTTTACCATTCCAGGTATCTGGCCGAACTACTCAACCGCTACCCGAATGTTGCATGACCACCAAGGACGACTTAGCATGGGTCCGTTGTCGTCAGAATCCAGTTCAAAATTGTCTAGACGGTTCCAGCCGGCCACTTGCATGGAGCACAAAATGCGCATGCGGCTTCGAGCGTGGTGTCGTGCTCGTGCGGCCTATGCCCGTAGGCTCTGTCTCACTAAATTCACCCATCCGGCTCAGGCATCACCGAATCGCACGCACGAAAGCAGACCGTGTCTTGATGCGATTTTCAAAGGCGTTGTTGTGCGGTAAATTGACCTACCAGTTGTCGCATCTTCCAAGCGTTATTCCTGTATGAGCCTTTTCTCTCACTGTTTGGCTTGCTGTGATTCTCAATCAGCCAGCTTGGTTGATCTGAGCTGTCAAATGATATCACGTGTGTCCCTGTTTACTGCTACTCAGTGTTTCGTATGTCGTCTGACAAGCTTGTCTGTCTATTCAGCGGAGTGCCCAACTTGCTTCAGTCCCTGTTTTTTGAAAATACGAAAGTTCCTGATGCCATTAAGTTCCGGATTCACCATCCAGTTTTTGTAACTTTACTTGTAAGCATTGTATTGTTTTGTATGTTAAGACATATCCTCTTGTGTACTTATTTCCAAATGTGTTGTTTTATTTCGCGGTATCGGTTTAGTAAGGACCAGTGTGCTTACTACCCAATAAGTGTCCCACTGCAATGACCGTGTCTCTTACGTGCCAACTGTTCAATTCAACATATGCCTCATTACCATGCTGTTTGGCGTCGGCTTTATGCACGATCCACAGAGAACGTCCTTATTTTTGCATGGCGCTGAGATATGAGACTATTATGAATGAAACACGTGTTATTTACCTTCGTAACTGGGGAACGATTGCGGCATCTAAAATAACCTCCGCGTCAACAGGATCATGTTTTTAACACCTGTAGTGACCAGCAGCCCATTCTGACGCGTCTCGTTAAAGTAATTCGGTTTTGGTTATTATTTCGAATGAAAGTTAGCTAAAAAGGAATTGAAATATCCCAGCACTCGTTGGAGATTTGGATGCCGAAGTCGTTCGTTACTGGTAAATGCTGACGGCGTGCAATTGTTAACGTCGGTCAGCCTCGATACTAATTTGTTTATGGTTCTAACTTTGTAGTTGCCTGGGTTTGTTGGGGCTGCTGTACTTGCTCATTATACGAAGATCTGTCCAAATAAACACGATGTCAGCTAATCCACTCATGAACTTTTAATCTCCTCAAAATGACGGTAGATGACGCATAATTATGTCTGAGTCAGTATATCGTTTTATGCGTCTCGGTAAGCAAATATTTAAGATTTGCGCAATTACGTGTCCAGCCAACAAAATGCGTTAAAAACCACTCATTCTACCTTACAGTTGTTTTGTAAGAATGTGAGTCAATTCGTCTCTTTATCAGTTTGAATAACAGCAAGAACACTAAGTTTGCGAGGTGAGTTCATTTCATATTGTTTTTTTTTGTCACAGATGTGCACTACTTAAAATTAAGATAAACGGTCGGCTAACTGGGAACAAATGAACGGTTACCTGTGTTTTCCTAATGCTAGCTTAAACCAAGACAGGTGTTATGTAACCGTTAGATCATTTTGGGCACATAACGTGGGCCCGTACTGAGTAGTTAACAAGGTTTCAACGAGCTTGAACAGTTTCACCCGCTGGCACGTTGTGATCATACGGAACGACGAAGCTACTGTGACTGTTCATCCGTTCTGAACCTGCTGCTTAGCGATCGTTGAAGTCGAGCGTCGGTTGACTGGCGCACGGCAAGTGTCCGATTGACCCATTGACTGAGACAGGTAGGTTGATAGATACTCACTGGCCATTTGCTTCTGGCCATCTGCCTGCCCTTCCATTGTGTGTCATCTCGGCTGCAGCGAACCATAAGGTACAGTGGCTGGTCAAGAAAACAGGATGTGATCTGACTGGCGATAACGGGATGTCTCCGCTGCACCCAGTGAGACGCTACTGGGTNACTGGGTGTTGTTATAGCTTCGACGTGAACTCTGTTTGGAACTTTGTTTTAGTCTTTGTAGAGTAACAAGATAAATACTATCCTTTTCAGTACTACAAGGTCGTCATCTTCGAGAGCATGCGGTTGACTGTGATGCTAGATGAATATGCTGGAACAGTCATTTGAACGCAGTACATCTAGTAGTCCTAATTCTTCCCCTCGAAGTTCTCCATTTATGAGTTGCCCGATTTGTAGGGCGATGTTCGCAATGAAAAAAAAACGGTCAATCCAGTTGATAAATCTTTAACCCAGGGATCCACAACGTGGTTGAACTTACGGACTTCACTGAACCAACCGAGCAGTGTGTATAGTAGTGCTTGGATTTCGGGTTTTGCGTCATGTCAGGTTGACCACTCCTGGTTGGGAGACTGGCGTGATAACCACACCGTCAGTAACCTCACAAGGGTTATAACCAATCGATCATATCCAAACACTCAATCACAGCATTGGGTGGAAGCACTTGACCTGAGTTCCGCTCTTATCAGAGTTCATCTCTAGTGTATATCCCTACCGAACCGGGAATCGCACTCACCGCTCTCGCGATTGTAAGATCAGTGTGCACAGATCAACGTCGGCAATCTCAGAGGGTGTGACTGAATGATCATATCCGACTGTCACAAAAAGAGCGTAGACGCAGTCGATCTACCTAACACGGTCGATTACCCCGTCCTCAGGATTTCTCTAGACGGTTGATGTCATCGAATTCATTGAACGAATTGTGCCTGGCTAAAATGACTGGTAGAAGATCGGGGATGTAGGTTATCCCGAAGTCGAAAACTAACAGTGTGATTCATATTCTGGTATCCCAATCAGTAGCTCTGGGGTGCACGTTCTAGTTCGGACGAGAGTATGCACTACTGGTGACCTATAATGAGAATGAAACTCGATTTTAATGGTTCCATACAAAGCGGAGCGGCCGACAGGCTTGTGTGAAATGCAACTTCCGTGACCGACTTTATGTGGTGTTCAACACGACAGCAGCATGTCGTAATACATTTTTCTTATGTTATTTTTCTGACTACACGTGCACTTAGTTTTTGAAACATATCTATTGTAAGATCAAACAAATTGAGGCGATCCTCTAGAAGGAAACCAGAGGGTTGACTGACAAAATGTGTGTTTCATCTAGGCGGCGCCGTTGACATGATCATGGACGGCCGGGTTTATCCCTTTCGACGGTCGGTAGGAGGAGAAGCCATATTGTAGCGAGAAGGCGTCCAATAAAGTCCTTGATCCGATCGCGGCAGGTTTTCGAACGTACCTCCCC